>JAEQBH010000833.1:0-236485 GCA_016808115.1 Tetrastigma voinierianum | reverse complement strand
GTTTATATGGAACAACCTCCTGGTTTTGTTGCTCAGGGGAAGTCTAGTTTGGTATGCAAATTATGTCGTTCCTTATATGGTCTGAAATAGTCTCCTCGAGCTTGGTTTAGTCGGTTTAGCTCAGTGGTTGCGAAATTTGGCATGATTCAAAGCACAACAGACCATTACATTTTTATCATCATACACTCTGTGGACATTGTGTTGATTTTTATGTGGATGAAATTGTCATTATAGGCAGTGACCAGTATGGTATCTAGAAACTCAAACAACACCTCTTCATCCACTTTCAGACAAAAGACTTAGGGAAACTCAAGTATTTTCTAGGCATTGAGCTTCTTCAGGTCTAGTGCAGGTGGTTATTTTTCCAAAGGAAGTATACCTTTGATATATTGGCGAACATTGGTATGTTGGTTTGTAAGCACATGGAACACTCCTATGGATCGAATGTCAAACTTGTACTAGGTCGAGGAAGCTACGAGATCCCGAGAGATCTCGATGACTTGTAGGTAAATTGAACTACTTGACATTTCTTTTCTTGTGAGTGTAGTTAGTTAGTTCCTACAATCATCTTGTGATAGCCATTGGGATGTTGCAGTTCGTATTCTCTGTTATGTCAAAGGTACACCGAGTCAAGGGGTGTTGTATGAGAATAGAGGTCATACCCAGATTGTTGTCTACAGTGATGCAGACTGGGCAGGCTCACCCACGGATAGACGTTCTACATCAAGGTATTGTGTGTTCATTGGAAGAGTAAGAAACAAGATATAGTAGTCAGATCTAGTGTTGAAGCCGAGTATCGAGCTATGACCTTAGCAACATGTGAACTCATATGATTGAAGCATCTCCTCCAAGAGCTAAAATTTGGGAAGGATAAACATATAAAACTTATATGTGATAATCAAGCCCCCTTACATATTTCATCTAACACAGTTTTCCATGAGAGGACCAAGCACTTTTGTCATTGAAGTGGAGTTTGCCACTTTATCGAGAGAAGGTGCGTCGGGATAATATGAAGCTAGTTTGTCGACTCAATGACCAACTAACGGATATCTTAACTAAGTCTCTTAGGAGTCCTAGAATAAGTATATATGTGACAAGCTTGGTGCTTTTGATCTATATGCTGCTCCAGCTTGAGGGGGAGTGTTAAAGTTTAGTCTCCTAATCTGATGGGATTTTTTTCTTCTCTCTATTAATCTCTCAGTGGACTCCCAGCTTTGTTACATGCACGCCTTGCTGAATTGTAAATAATGTGTTTATCTTTGTGATTATTGAAATGTAAATTGTTTTCTATAGTGGTCTGAACAGGAAAGGTTGGCGACAAAGTCATGTCGGTCCTAAACCTAAACACATCTTACTAGAGAAGGCAAATTGTTTGAAGACCTTGAGAAATATAAAAGGCTGGTTAGGAAGTTGAACTACCTTACAGTAACACGCCCTGATATTACATACTATGTTAGTGTTGTAAGCCAATACATGTCTTCTTCAACATGTCTTCTTCAACTGTTGATCATTGGGCGGTTGTAGAACAAATTTTATGCTACTTGAAAGAAGCCCCGGGACGTGGTATTTTATACAGTAATCATGGGCATAATAGATTTGAGTGTTTTACGGATGTAGATTGAGCAAGATCTAAAGAAGACGAAAAGTCCACTTATGGAATCTAGTTTTATGGAAGATTAAGAAACAAAGCGTTGTATCTCGATCTAGTGCAGAATCTGAGTATAGAACAATGACACAGTCTACATGTGAGATTATGTGGCTCCATCAACTTTTGGTAGAAGTCGATATTAAAACCTCGGTCCCAACAAAGCTCTGGTGTGACAACCAGGTTGCTCTTCATATTGCCTCTAATCCTGTTTTCCATGAACGAACTAAACACATAGAGATAGATTGTCATTTAGGATTCGTGAGGAAAATCTGGCTCGGTTTGATTTATATGGGATCTTGTGAAAGGCGAAACGATTAGGTGATATCTTTACAAAGGCCCTAAGTGAAGACTAGGTTAGTTACCTATGTAACAAGTTAGGCATGATTAACATCTATGCTCCAACTTGAGGAGGAGTGTTATAGTATGTATCATACATTAACATATTGATCCGTATCTTATTAGGATACTTTACTTATAGGGTTGTAACCATTTAGAAAGAGTAGATCATCTTAATTAATGTATAGCCTAACCTTCTTATATATATATATATGTATGATGACTCAATGGAAAATACAAGGAATTCTTTCCTCCAACTATTCTTCTCTTGGTTTCTACAAAATGCAACCAAAAAATATATAGAAAACAGAACCATATTGATAATAAAACATATGATTGAAGCTTAAACATAGAATCGGCGAAACTTTCTTTGTAGATTGTTTTGGGTCCCGGTTAGGACTTAGACAGTACCTCCATTAACCAAATCCAATCCTTTAGAGCTTTCGATGTATTTATGTTTTTAGAAAAAAAATTATTAAAATAGTTTGGAAATGAAAATAATGTCCAAACTAGTGCGTGAGATAATGTCGCGATCCTTATTGTATCGTGAAAATTTTAAGTTAATGCCGCCATGGTTCCAAAACTCGGCCAAATCCGATACGACTCTCCGCGCCTAGTCAGATATCAGATACGATACCCTCTAATGAATTAGTAAAAATCGGACGAATCGACCGAGTTTTTAGATGAATTGACTAAGTTGAATCTAAAGACTCGGTCAAAAATTGCAAATCCTATGTATCCAATCTTTCCCATCACATCCAAAATGCAAAAATTTTATCGGACAAACCATAAATTCCTCCCAAAAGCAAAAAAAAAAAAAAAGCTTTGTGAATACGAAATAGGGTTTCTACTAACCTTTTGAAGATGAAGAGAGAGTTGTTGGAGGAGACTAAGAAGTAAAATGAGACATTTGGTTCTACGTTTATCGCATAAGGAAGGGAAGTAGAGGAGGAAGAGAGGGAGATCGAGGGGTGGGCGAGCAAGGGTTGTTAGGTTCGTCGGAGGAAGAAGGAGATCCCAGGGGTGGGGGGGAGGGAAGGGTTGTTTAGGTTTGTCGTAAAAGCAAGGGGAAACGAGAGGAGGGAAGAAGGAGAGATCGAGGTGGGGCAAAGGCAAGGGTTGTTTGGAGTGCGTTGAATATCGAAGGGAAAGGGAGAAAGGGAGGAGAGAGAAAGACTTTGAGTTGAAAAACTAAAAATTATCTTTATTTTAAGAAATATATTTGATACGATGAAAATAAATATAAATATATTTGATAACAATTACATTTTAACATGATTTTGAATTTTTAAAGAATTTAAGTATAGCATTTAAATAAATATAAATTCTTGGGGTTTTCTTGTACATAGTTTTTTTAATTATGAAACATATATTTATTTTTAAAAATTATTTATTAAATGTAAAAAGGTATTTATATTTTTAAATAAACTTTATGGTTATTTTTAGAAATTTTAAAAATTAAATAACAAATATATAACAAAAATAAATTTATTTACTTTTTTATTTAATCTTTAACATGAAATGATAAATAAAAAAGTTTTAAATCTATCTCAATACACTTTACAAATACATGAAAAAATTAGTATATATATTAATTAATTTTTTAGATCCAAGACCATCTTAGCTACACATATTCAAGTTATAAACAATTATTTCATCAAAATTCTCATTATGGAAAATGTTATTCTAATTTATATGTTCATTGCATAAATGATCATGATTTTGAATTTGTTGTAATTCAACACAATAGATTATTGTATTCTATCTCCTTCAATAAAAATCTTTTTTACAAATCCCCTTAATAAAATCTTGTATATTTCAAATAAATAATTTCTATTTTTTGTCAAATCATAGCGAGATTCTCGAAAAGTTAAACCATTAGGAGAATAGATGATATTAAATATAAGATATTTTTATTTTATTAAATTTTGAAATTTGAACTCAACTTATTTTCTAATAATTTATATAATATTTGTATAATTTTAAAACTTTTAATTATATTTTTCACGTATGGTAGATACCAAGCCAATACATCGAGACCATCGACTTTGGACCTCAGGGTCAATGACTAATACCACGACTTTGAACTATGAATGCCACGAGTCACTAACTACGGCATTACAAATGTTTTGAAATTTTGAAGTTAGTGCCACAGTGCGAATGCGGCATTCACTATTCGCACACTAGGTTGGGCGTTATTTTCGTTTTATTATTTTAGTAAAAAAAATTTCAAAAAAACTAAATATGTCAAAACTCATCCTTTACCATAGGCCAAGTCTGGGGGCAATTCAGATAGTGAGCCTCATCTGGTGTGGCGTGAGAGTGAGGGAAGGGGAAAAAGGAAAATTGACATTCAATAATGATTATTTAACACCATCGCCGGATATGATCAAAATTTGATAAACTGGCTCTATCACGGTCAATCCCCGTTTGACCACAGGGGAACATGTTGATCATTGATAATGAATCCTAAATTGATAGGCTAGAACAGTGGTAAATGTGCTAAATTAACTCTGCTACCATATCTTTGCAAGAAATGAAATAATAAAGGTGCTCTCTTTGCAAGTAATGTGCATCAGCAATTAAGCTTCAGACAAAACTAGGTTCATTGGTTCAGCCATGGGTAGCCAAGCTGAACAAAATTTGGGCTGCCATTTAGGCATATGCCAAAACATTAGCCTTCACACATTTTAACTATTGAAATTCAAAGCACAATGGTTAAATCATAACATGTATGTGCATTGTTCTTCTATTATTTTTATCATACACCATATCTATCATATCATGTATTATTAGTGAAAGTTTTTACTTCCTGAAAATAAATAGAAAAATATGTATATATTGGCATATTTATTGAAAGCATGGAGTCTAAAATAAGATATAAATAAGTTTATAAAGATAATTGGGTTTAAGAGCTAAAATACATCATATCATGTAAAAACATTGAATATTAGAATTTTGAAGTTCAAACTAAAATAATATAACTTTAATGCATAAATTGATTACAAAATCCACAAAAGTAAGCTTCTTCAGTTTTTAGCCATGATTCTTAATTATAACTAGCATATCTATTGTGTTGTTGATTTGTGTGTGAGTGCGCGCTCACGTATCCTCTCCAAAGTTCCAACTGTTCAAGTTCTTCTTTATTCCTTTCCCCACCAAAAGAAATAGAAAACAAACTAAAATTACTAAGTAAAAAGTTTTTATCTGCTAAGATCATCTAATAAACATGACAACTAGAATGTAGTTTTCATATCGCTTCAAGGCCATTGGAGGTTTACTCGGCCATTAACTTTGGGGCCTATGGGATTGGTCGAGGTGCATGCAAGTTGGCTTGAACATCCACAATTATTATCTTAAGATTATTTTACCTATTTCTTCTTTTTATGATCAATTTTTAATCTTTTCAGATATTTTAAACAATTGATATAATAAATTTTTAACAATTTTTCATTTAAAAAAATATGCCATATTATAGAAAATAGTTGATGCATATATTGTTGTATTCATATAATTATTGGCGCAAAGGTGCGCAGTATAAAAGTCTCTTAGGGAGTGCTTGGCGCGAGCTTTTTTAAGTGAGGCACACTATATGTCAAATATATATTTTATGATTTTTATGATTTTGTTTCCTATTTTTACATGACTTTCTCACAATTTCTTGGCTATTTTAGTTGATTTTTTACTTCTTCTCCTCTTCTATAGGGATTATACAGTAGTTGAGATGGTTAGGGCTTTTTTTGGAGTTGAAACATGGCAAAAATGGGGCTGGAGAGGTTGAAATCTCGAAAATCAGGTATCTGGGACCAAAACGACTTCTAGATCCCGAGACGACGTGGTTTGTTGCACCAAAAGGCTTTTTAAACTCAGGTACAACTCAAAACAATGTCGTTTTAGTCTCAATTACAAAAAAAAAAAAAAAAAAAAAAAACCCTAGGGCTTCTCTATGCAGCCCGACGGCAGAAAAATGAAAAAAAAACTTTAAAAATGCTCAAGGTGAGGCATTGCCTCCAGGAGTGGTGGCACCTGGGCTTTAAGCATGCCTGAGGCGTGCCTTTGATAACTATGGTAGGCGTTCTCTACATTTGCCTCATGAAGCTAAGAATTCTTTCTTGGAACATTCACGGGGACCAAAGATAATCCTAAAAGGATGGCTTAAAAGCCATTCATCAAAACACAAATGGTTGATTTAGTTTGCCTTCAATAAACTAAAATGCAAGAGATATCTGCATTGGTTCACCGAGCTTAACTTTAAGTAGATTCTTAAAATGGGAGGTTGGTGGAGAGCAAATGCAGGAGAGCTACTAGTGAGATTCTGGTTTATGGGATAATAGTGTTAAGAGTCGTTAGACATGCAATTTGGGGATTATTACCATTCTCCCATCGTTCTAAGAGTTGTGTTGAGGGGTTCTTTTGGATTTTCATGGGGGTTTACAACCCTACTTCTCAGGATGAAAAAGAGAGTTTATGGGCAGAGTTGGGGGGCTATTAAGGGCTTGTGGAGTAATCAATGGTCTATTAGGGGAGACTTCAATGTTACAAGATCTCCTAAGGATTGATTAGGTGCCTTCAGATTATCCTTCGCAATGAGAAAAGTGCTTAGGGCCGATCTACGATTAAGGGATCTACCGCCAGCTCATGAGTTTTCGCTTGGGTGAGGAATTGAATAATCAAAGCCCGTTCAAGATTTGATGGTTTCTAATCTCGAGAATCGGAAACCATTGTAGCGGAGTGACACAATGTAGTAGTCTACGAGCTGGGTCTAATCATTAGGAGAGGTGCTTGGAATCCGTTAAGAAGCATGATATTCATATTAAACTCAAATCCTATAAGCTTGAGCTTTTAGGAGAGTTAATTGGTTTAACAAATCCTACTTTCACCAAGGCCTAAATGATCGGGAGTTTGATACAGAGATATGCTATGTTGATAGTAAAGGCAATTGGGGAACTAAGAATGAGATTTTTTGTTAAATCCCTTTATGCCAATCTTGAGGAAGGAAGTATTATGCAATTTCCAATTGGTATGGTGTGGAATCCACGAGGTCCACCTAACGTGAGCTTCTTTGCATGGGAGTCTTCTTGGGGGAAGGTTTTGACTCTTGATCAACTTCAAAGAAGGGACTTAAGGATTAGTTTCCTAATCCATTTAAGAATTTTTTCCTTCTTTCCTTTTCTCTTTAGTCTCCTAATTAGACTCTACCTTTGTTTCCTTTATTTGCTTGAACACTAAGAGTATGTTCTCTCACTTTGTTAATCAATGAAAATCAAAGAGTTATTTTTTTCTTCGCATGGTATCAAAGCCATAGAAGGTTCGGGTTAAGTTTTTGCAGTGTTTTCAATTCCGACAACCCATCCAGTGGGTGCAACTTTTCCAGAAGCCCTCTTTTTCGGCAGCACTCTTCTCCGACAGCCCTCTTCTCCAGCAACCCTCTTCCGAAGACCCATCTATTGGTCGTGTCTCACTCCAGTCACATCAACTCAACGTGTCGTCAATTTCGACAACACATCTAGTAGTCGTGTCTCACTCCGGTCATCACCTCGTCGTGTAGTCAATTCGGACGACCCATCTAGTGACCGTGTCTCACTCCGATCACATCAACTCCATCGCGGAACACCACGAAAGCCCTTGACATTGGCAGAATTCAGCCTTGCTGCCAACATCCAACAACCCCAGATCTACCCATCGGATAGGATTAAGTACATGTGTAACAAGCTTGGTGCATTTTACCTAAATGGTTCCAGTTTGAGGGGGAGTGTCAAGGATTAATTTCCTAATCCATTTAATAATCTTTTCCTTCTTTCCTTTTCTCTTTAGTCTTACTAATTAAACTCAACCCGTTTCCTTTGTTGCTCTAACACTTAGAGTAGAAATTTGTATGTTCTCCTTTGTTGGTCGATGAAAATCAAGTTATTGTTCTCTTCACAAGGGGATGGTCTTTGGCTAATTGATGTCTCATCCATCCTAGATCCGCGAGGAGTCAATTAACCACATTTATTTGCATTATGAGGAAGGCAAAGGGTAGCCAGAACTCTGTTCTCTCTCTAGAGTTTGTTGGGTAATCCAACCTGCTATTAAAGAGACTTTGTTAGGTTGGCATAAGTGGAAAAAAGTCTGAAGAGCAACCCCCTTATGTCTTTGTTGGTCTTTGTGGAAAAATAGAAACATAAGAGCTTTTAAGAAGTTGGAGTTCTCTATCCAAAGGCTAAAATTATTACTTTTTAGCAATGACACAGATAAAAAGTACTTTTTTTTTATCAGGATAGAGATAAAAGTACCATTAGGAAGCTCGATGTCTAAAATTGATTTCTTGGTTGCCCTTGAGGCTTAGCTTAAGTGGTAAAGGTTAGAGTGGGGATATGGGAGGCCCAAGGTTCAAGTTCAATGCGAGACCAAAAAAGAAAAACATAAAATATTTACCTATTAAAAAATAATTGATTTATTGATTGCTTAGGTTCCTTTTAGTAAAGGCGGTTTTTTTTGTTTCCCTTCCTTTTTTTTACACTTTCTGGTCACCATTGTGTACATCATTGTACTTTGGTGCATCATTTTTGGCATTTTCAGTATATTTTCTTCTTGCCGATCAAATCTCTATTTCTACAAAAAAAATGTTGTTATATCCTATTGTATCATAAATTTTTAACAGCGTGTTTCAAACATACAAGATAACGAGCTCCAAAATAAATAAATAAATAAATGATAAAAAAATCATTTACCCCATTTGAGATGAAATAAAATATGACCGTAGAAATCACAATGATTGAATTAAAGGTTCATCACTACCTACCTCTCGACGAAGAAGCAAGTTGAGGGAGCTACAATAGGCTTTTCTCAATGGACCCAAGCAATTCTTATCAAGACTCTGGAAATGCATAAAGACAAAGAAAGATGTATCAATAGATGCATCACCACACTGGGTAGCCATTGGAATTCATATCTAATATGACCTTTAAGTGTTGTAGAAGGCGAGCATAAGTCCTGCATTTATACCGAAGATCAGCATGGTCCGGCCTCTTCAACTGTCCTCTCTGTTTAATACAAAGTGGTCCAAAAAAATTATATTCCTTGCCCCAAAGGCCAAGAAAATTATCAAAAATAAAATAACATGAAGGTGAGGAAATACCTGAGAGAAGTAACTCTTATCACTTATCATAAAATCCACCAAGCTTCATAGTAGTTTCTTAAGAACTCAGGCTCTCTAACAAATGTAACTTAGTTTTCTAGTTCTGCCGTTTTCTTTAACCTGTCCAAGGGTTTCAGCCATCACATTTAGAGAGAGATCATTATCCAGAATCTATTCATACAAACCATGCATATTTGCTAACCAATTCCAAAGCAACATCTTAAATCTCATGATCAATTAAATCTTAGCAAAGACAAAAAAAGCCTTCGATTTTATGTTCCTAGGTTCATCCCACTCATTTATTAATGAACAACAAAATATCCTTGTTCACTATTGAGAAACAAAACAAATTCATTAAGTTACACATCAGGTAGCCTCTCTAAGTTCAGTCACCATAATGGCTAGTTCAGCAGCTATCATCTACAGCTAGTAGACACAAAGCCAAGGCTTGTGTGGAACACCATAGAAGGACAAGAACAGATTATGATGAAAAGAAAAAAAAAAAAGACAAGCACAGGAAATAAAACATTCTGATTTTCCAGATAAATACACTCAAAATGAGAAACCAAAATGTAGGCGGCTACTTATTACATTATTTACAACTCCCAAGGATCCTAACAATCCCATTTCATGATAGATATCCAAAAATGAAAAGAAATTCTCTTATGGTTAGTTTTCATATGGAAAGATTTACGATTGTAAAATATCACAGTTTCATAATGAATGCTACGCTATTGTAGCCTGGTTGTTCATCCAGTGGGGAAGGAGTTGTTTAAAAGGTAAGTATGCAACGACTTTATGACTATGGACAAGGGCACAACATGCTAATGTAATGCAGGTAATGGGCAAGCCTCTTGGTTGCCCCAATAGGAGAAGGTCCTTAATCCTTTGCAGAGTGGTGGTGGGGCATTGCATTTCATTCAACTTTGTGGGAGATGCTATCAAGGATGTTTGTAGTAGTTCTAAAGCCAATTTGCAGTAGTCAGGATGTTAGGGAAGGAGTGGTGGTGTCTTCATATCACCAGGCTAAAGCAATCTCAAGCGGAATTAGGGGCCCAGCTTCAGAAAATCTATCAAGTTTGTCGGGCCAGGACCTGGTGATGGATGGGTCTTTCTCTAGCCCGAGTACCAAATGGATATATCTAATTACTTTATGTTATATATACATATATATATAACAACAAAGCACATTTGGTCATATAAAAGGCCTGGTGCATTTATGCTAAGATCTCTGGTCCAAATCTTCTATTTGCATGTTTTAAGTGATTTCTCCATTTAGCTCTAAGAAAGACAATTCCACATCCAAAGTTGGAAAGAAATCCCATATTAAAAGATCCGGACTGAGGTTAACCCCAGTCACTGAAGAATATGCCAGCTTGTCAAGCAAGCCCACATTAGAGATATGGCCTTTGGTCCACTGCTGCGATGATTTTTTTAAGGAGCAAGCCCTGTTGCATGGCCAAAAATCACCTATATTTTCAAAATATTGGAATTTCACCTAATATAAATCAGTGATAAGATGAAAAAAACTGAAGATCCATTCATTTGGAAACTTCCATATGGATATCATGCTAAAAGATGCTCCAATATCAAATTATCAGTTCTTATTAGTTACTAAATGAGGTTTGATTTACTATTTCATAATTTTGTTATTCAATTTTAAAAGGTTTCTAAAGGCTATAAATAAGGATAGTTAATGAAATATTGATACAGACATAGTATAAGCTTTTCTTTTTGCATGCCTACAATTTTCAATGGTGAGACTCCATCGCTTTTCTTCTTCATGAGATTCCTAGAAAGTCTTAGTAAGATTATAAGGTTTCTACTGTATTTTTGTTTTTCCATATTTTTGTTTATTTTTCCTCATTGCCATAATTTTTATTTCTCACTTCTCCCTTTATTCCTAAATGATTGAAACTCACCTTATATGATTGTAGACAACCATCTTAGGGTTCCTAGACAAGAGGAAAGACCTTATCAAAACACCAGGTCCATGAAATAATTTATACAAAGATTAATGCCATTGTGAGCAAGCATGCATGTGAATCCACGTCATGCTATACATTTTCTGAACTCATAAGGTGAGCACACAAATTGTGAGCATGCATGCATGAAAATCCGTGGGATGCTATCAATTTTTTGAACTCAAAATCTCATTGAAAAAATTGTTTTCAAAAGTATAAAAAAATGAAACAAGAATCGGTCAGAATGCATACAGCTCGTATGTTTGCATAACTAGGATCAAGTTGGGTGCTTCAAGACCATGCAAAGCACCCAGTCAGCCACTCATGCTGTGTTTTGCAGCACCGTGCCTCACATCAAAGGAACCTCCAGTTAGACATGCTGCATACTGTAACAAATGAAGCAGGGTTTAAAAGAAGCTTAGAATAGTTGATCAAACTCAACATTTGATTTCATTAACAAAAAAATGATGGATGACAAACCTCAGAAGGAACAATGTCGTTCAAGAAGCTTGTCAAGTTCCTCAATAAAGTGCTATTGTTTTACAGATTGCATCTCAACTTGTTATTGGGTTCTATCTGCATGTCACAGCAAAATTTATAACTAACATCTGTTTTTTTAAGCTGGGAATATGCATAGTACATCTAAAATAAATATAATGCCACAATTTGAGCATCAAACGCAGCATTTTGCCCGAAGAGCAAGCTATGTGGAAAAGAAAGCAACTTGAACTACCACTCTCTTAACTCGCCTTCAAAATGATAAAATAAAAAAGACTACATCTCAGACACAAATGGAGAGTGCAGCTCCGCGAAAATCAATGTCCTTGCAGGATATGCATCAATATCAATGCTCATACAGGCCAAGGAGGAACCCTTTGGCCAGGGAATTGAGGTAAATGAGCTCACACGCACAGACGAAGTAAACTAGGGCACACGAGAACGATAGACTTAGTTAAATTGACTGGAGATGTCAAAACTCGCATGTGTAAAATGGAAACACAATGGCTTAAGCCAAGGACACGAGGTTATGGCCACACAATCAATGCCCATACACATGATTATAGGATAGAATATTTCATTGCTAAATAAAACCTGTGAATTATAAATTTAGGAACCACAAAAGAGAACAGAAGGAGAAGCATTTCTTCTTTCCAGATGCAGTCAAACAAAATTTGGAAACTGATTAGAATGCAGAGGCGCCTACCGATTCAATGTCTTCTCTCATGTGCCTAAGTTTCACATTGAACAGCCTTTAACCATTCATCCATATCATCAACACAATTCATAGCTGTCTCGAGCCCTTGCAGTACCTGAAAAAAAAAACAAATCAACCACTAAACAGCCAGATTGGATGCCACTTTAGAGGACTTCAGAAATAATATATACTATAATCACTTGTTAATAAACAAAGAAAAATATCAATATTAATACATGTTTTGTTTCTGATGAAAACAATATATACATAAGAAAAATAGAGTGGAAGTTCCGATAAACGGCATATGATTGCCTGAAGGGAATTGAAATTTTGACAAAGTTGAAGTTCCAATTTTTGATGTATCATAAAAGTTCTGATCACTTGCTAATATACACAAACATTATGTATGCACTTATATACATGGAAATAGAAGCGGAATCATTAGATTTTTAGCATGTTGGGGATAACCTTCTTCGTAAGTACAATTTGCTTTGGAGACCTTGGTATGATTGTTTGGGAAACTTTGTGTGATAACCTCAGGTTTATTCTGTTTTTTCCAACCATCAATGCTCATTAACCACAAATCAAAACTAAACAAACTCCAACAATGATGAAATCTAACATACATCAAAGTTGGCAGAGAGCCTAAGAGAGACTACAGCAAATAACCCTTTTTTTATCATAGATAAACACAATAAATATATTAAAGGCACTAACTGAAGGCACACCAAAGTACACAATCCACATAAAGATTGCCTAAACTCAACAAAAGAACACAAAACAGTTGGCCCTTCCAAGGTGGAATCTAACCAATCAATAAAATCTACCATGGTTAAGCTTCCACTCATGGAGAATTTTAGTGAATGATAAGACATTTCTTTGCTTTCAAGGTACGGTTTCTCTCTTCCCATAATGTCCAAAACAAACACACAATAGGCTAACCCTCTAAACCTTCTGTTTTTAATCCTTAGGATCCATACCACCCTAAAAGTTTCTTTTATGGACATAGCATCACCAAGTAACTCCAAACAAAGAAGAAGAATATCTAAGTCCATAAACCTTGAGTTTAGGCACAATGAAGAAAGATGTGGTTAACAATCCATTTCTCTTCCGTACAAAGAAAAAATTAATTCACTAGATGTCATGTCATCCTTTTCTCTACAACTAGTCCAACATAAAAAAAACTCCTCTTAGAAAGCTTCCTAAGCAGCAGAAAAAAAAATACATTGATTGATACAATTGGGTTCAAAATAGCCTTTGAGAGCAAAAGTAATTCCTCTTTCCCACCCTATAAAAGAAAGGAAGGATTTGTCTAGAAACTTCCCATTCTTTGCATCAAAATCTAGCCCATCATTATCTTCCCCTTCTCACTTTTTATTCTTTGGGCCTCAAAGGAATTCTAAACCCTTCAACTCTCAACCATTCACATTCTTTGAGAACTAAAGTTCAAATCTACCCTCTTTGTGATGATCCCAAACACTCTATCACCGAGCTCCTTGTCCAAAGGATATCATATATAATAAAGGCAAAGATTCTCCTAGAGTTGAATCACTGCATCAGATATCTTTCCCAAACTTCATCATATTACCATTGCCCACAATGAAAGAGGTTCTACTAATCCACCAATCTTGATTGCCTTCAACAACTCAACTACAAAATCATCCCTACTTTCCCTGGAATACCATCCTTTATATTCTTTAAATGATCAAAGACAAAATTTAAGTGGTAGATCACAAAGTTCCAAGAACTTGGAATATTCCTTGCATACTAAGAACCCGACTAATGATGTTCCTAGACAATGAATTAGCAGTCTCATTGTTAACGAAGCGTGTGCAAGGGAGAACATGGAGCAAGGGAGTAGTTATAATCATCTTCTTGAAAATACATTATCTTGGCCCAATAAGCAGATGAAAAGGTGGCATGACAATGTGCCAAGAGAAATAGAGCGCAGTAGTGCCACGAGCCCAAGATAAAATATAAGGTGATGATTCCTCCAAGCTCCTAACCACTAAGCAAACTTCAAGGAAGCCTATTAGGACATCTTTTTAATCAATTTAAGACATTCTCATTGCACCAAAGTAGACATATTCTTACTGCACAGAGTTTAACCAAGTTTTAGAATGTGCATGCACTAAGAGTGAAGCTCATGTCAATACACAGTATTTTATTTTATTTTAGGAAAGTATAGCTTTTAGGGGAGTCTGTTTTGATATCCCAGAGTTTGTTTTAATATCTGAAAGATTATGGGATACTTTCCATGATTCTAGGGATCATGGGATATAGTTTCAGTGATTCTAGAGATTACTAGTTTTTCTTTTCGGTTGTAGAATAGGGTATAAATACTATTGTAATACTGAATTTGATTACAAAATACAAATCAATCCCTCCTAATTTTCTAAGATGGTATTAGAGCCCTAGGTTTCACACTTATGGAATTTTTTGGCATCATTGCCATATCTTGTTTGGTGTACCAAAATCTTCTTTGTGCTCAGTTTTTGCTCTGCTTTCTGGTTCAAAAATAAAGTAGTTTTCCATGATTCTAGGGATCATTATGGGATAGTTGTTATGATTCTAGGGATCATGGGATTGTTTTCCATGATTATAAGGATCATAATGGGATAGTTGCCATGATTCTAGGTATTATTAGTTTCCCTTTTTTGTGGTCCTAGAATTGGGTATAAATACCCATTCTAATTCTGAATTTGATAATATAACACAAATTCAATTCTTACGTAATTACACAAGATCTCATAAGATGGTTACCAAAGAGACACTTACCTTAAATGTGGCGTTGAAACAACCTCAGCAAGATTAAAGTGACCAAAGTGTACTTTTCTTTTAAAAACTTTTTATTCTTAAAATTCTTTCAAATGCTAGGAACCTTAATTTTTTTATTAATTCGATTAGATTTTAAAATTTTTTTTTACCAGTAAATAAAATTCATTAAAAGAAAAAACAGGGAGCAAAAGGAACCCAACCTAAGTATAAGTATAGACTAAATTGGTGTACAAATAAAGCAGGAAGCTTTCACTACACTGTGTGATCATTAGGCAAAAAGACTTTGCATTATTTTCTTATAAGGGAAGGGACTAGGTGGATGGAATATTTTGGCAGAAACATAGTTTTAAAAGGCCCACTTAAAGCCACTTGGCTCAAGGTACAATGACTCTCAAATTACAGTGTCTCACTTGCCAAAACATGCGTCTTATTGAAGAGTTATGCCTTATAACTTTACTTTTTAAACAATTTTATTCTTAAAATTTTGAAGTGTACTTTGAAATTTATATAACTTCATAAACTTTTTTTATAAATTAAAATTTATATAATTTCAAAGTGTACTTTACTTTTAAACTTTTATTCTTAAAATTCTTTTTTTTTTCAAATGTTAGGAACCTTAATTTTTATTAATTCGAATAGATTTTAAATTTTTTTTATCGGGTAAATGAGGTCATTAAAAGGAAAACAGGGAAGGAACCCTAAGTATAGGTGAGTAAGCGAAAGGGCTTAAAGGTCTATACAAAAGAGCAAGGCATACTAAAACTTACCAGCTCCAGAGACTAAGCACTAAATATGAACAACAAATTTCTAATGAACAAAAAATCCTATTTCATAACCGTAACAGCCCAGGACCAAATGAACAATACAAAGGAAGCTTTCATCCTATGAAGGGAGAAGTTGGCATCTTCAAAGACTACTCTATTTCTCTCCTTCCAGATTGCCCAAAACAGATGCAAAGGGGCAGCCAACCAGATTTTCCTCTCAGTTTTCTTTACTGGGAAAGTTTTTGCAGCCGAGAGTAAGTCCCAGGCCATGAGAGGACACACCAAACAGCACCCACACAAGACAAAAGATGCCCCCACATATCTCCATATCTTTGTGCAGTGTATTAGCTGATGATGCACATCTTCTTCAACCTTACCACATAGAGGGCAGCGACAGCAGAAGCCCTCCTCTTCAATTGATTCATGGTTGCTTTTCCACCAGAATTCCCATACAAAAAAGCCCATTTCTGAAGGGACATTGAAGTTCCAAAATATCTTTGCAGGAGCAGAAAAGTTACTGTCTCCTTCCAAAAAATCAAAGTAAGATCTAACTGAAAACAGGCGACCTGAATTCCTTTTCCATACCAAACTGTCCTTAACAAGAGGAAGAATTTTCTTATTTTGAATAGTGCTGATGAACTCCAGTACCACTTCCATCTCCAAATCTTGGGTTCCATCCCCCTTCTTTCCCCAGAGTTTCCCAGACCTCAGCCACCTTCGCCCCAAAGATCTATAAAGGAAAAGGCAGTGGAAGAAGTATTGCATAAAGGTTGGGGCCACACCAACCATCCTCCCAAAATCTGACCCTACTCCTACCCCAACCAAAGACTCACGTTTCAGTTTCATCTATAAAGCCTCTTTTCTAATTTCCTTTCAAAGGCCTACCCCATAGCTTCCTCTAGAGACTTAGGTGACCCACCCCCCTCTTCAATCCCATACTTGAGTTACAATTAACTTTTCCCACATTACATTATCCTCTCACGACCAAACCTCGATTCCATTTCCTAGAGGGCTCTATTGAGGTTGAGGGGTCACTTGATTCCCAAACCTCACTTATCTCTACTCATGCACCTGATCTTCCAGTTGATCAAATGAATTTTTCTTTCTAAATTTTCCCCTCCTCAAGAAAACCTCTTTAGACACTACGGCCTTTGTTTATGCACTTTGGCATTCTAAAGGGACAATAAGGTAAATCCAGCATATTAGAAAAGGATGCTTCGTATGAGCATAAGTCTTCCTCCCTTTGGAGATAAATTGCTCTTTCAAAGGACTAGCATTTTTCCTGAATCTTTCCTCCTTATCCACACACACCCTTTGGGAGTTGTGTTTTGCACCAGAGGGTAATCCTAAGCAAGTTGTTAGGAGAGAACCAACATAGCAGACCAACGCTAAAGCCAGACAATCTGGGTTCTCCACTCGCCCCACTGGAAAAATAGCACTCTTCCCTATATTTATTTTCAGACCCGATAGTGCTTGAAACAACATCAGAATTGATATGCATCCCAAATCATTTCATTTTATTCAAAAAGGAAGCCTTATTGTTATGCTTTAAGCTAACCTATAAGAACTTTTATTGCCTTGTGTCTTTGAAACTATAGGTAGAAAAAACATACTTGGAATGGAGTTGTTGTCGATGAGACAAGGATACCATTCTTCGAGAGCTCTTTTGATCGAAGCCGGTGTTGAGACTATGGATGCAACAAGGAATGAAGCCAAAAGGTTGGGAATGTAGTTTGGTTGGAGCTAGGGGAGCGTGAAAGGCCCCGGGCACAGGTAGGAATCTTCAAGCCCACTAGATTCAGCGAGCATCGTCTCGCTAGAGACAAAACTCAATTCATAAAAACAAAACTTCTTGCTCTAAAAATGAAGAAAGACTTGTTGGAAATTTCCGAGTTTTGAAGGAAGGAACAAGTTGTTGGCTTGTTGTTTGGCAAGGTGGTGGAGCAACCTTTCAAGCCAACCACTTGATGGGCTATTCACCAGTGGTTTTTATTGGGGAAGTTGAGCATCGTTAATCTGGGAAGAGGTCACTTTTTGTTCGATTTCAAGTCCAAGAGTGAAGTTAAGAGGGTGTTTCTCAAAGGAAAAGCAGTTATAAAGAGTTAAACAATGCATTCAAAAAGATGGGGTGAGAGGTGGGGTGTTTATATACTTGATTCATTCCTAACCAAGCAAGGTCTTCCCAGCCCAGTCAACATAAGGGCCCTCACATCAAAGAAGTAAAAACTCTCACAAACCCTATCATGACAATGAATGAGAATGTAATCTACAAACTCTTCTTCTTGAGGCAATGGAAGGAATAGCAGAATATTTTTATATACGAATGTAAATCATATTTTACTGTATTTGCACAAATAGATTAGTATAAGACTAAGATAGGTATCATCAAGAAAGCTTCAACATACTCTCACCATCCCTAATAAATTAAATATTCTTTGAAGCTTAAGAGTATGGAAAGAAATTAAAAACATCTTCAAAAATAAAAAAATAAAAAAAAAAAGACAAGGATATTGGTTGAAACTCAAAGAAGTTTTCTACTTTACAAACAAAAGTTTGAACCAAGTAAAAAGAAAATAGTAGCTATTGCTTTGCAACCTTGAACCTTAAGTTGATTCCTGCTTTCAAATGCAAAATCAAGTGTAACAATGATTGAAAGCCACATGAAGATTCAAGATAAAGAGAGTAGGTGGTGTTTACTAGTAAAACATACTGAGTACAAGCTAATATGTAGAGGCGTCTCAAGGAATCTAGTAAAAGGATATGGTTGTGATGTGTTCTACAATTTAAAGAAAAAGCTGATGGTGATATTATATAAGGCTTGAGCATTTTCTAAGAGGCATAAAAGGAGTTAGGTCAGAATGCTAGTCCATACAAGATTACCAAGAAAATCAGCTTTAACACCAACAATCTCAAACTACAAAGGATAAAGATACTACAAATGTGTCTAATATATGAAGAATTTAACGTTTTAAACAGCACAAGGAGGTTTTCCTCAAGATGAAGCTATTTGATTAACCTCAGCAGCAAGCATAAGGAAGGGTGAATGGAAGTGATAGAATAATGGCATGAAAATTACTTGGTTCAGTCAATATAGACAATGTTGATGAGAAATATTAATTCTTATATTCACTAATCTCAAGTTCTTCAAAGCAAATAAGAGATGACAAGGAATATCATATGAGGAACCTTTTGAAGACTTGCAAACACAGAGAAGAGGCCAATTCTAATGCCCAAATCTTATTTGGAAAAACAACTAATTATTTTGAGGTAGATGTAATCTAGTATATGGTTTCTTATTTTATTTTATTGGGACAAGAGTAGTTTGATAAAATGATATTGTTGGAAATTTACTATATTAATAAGCTCAGATTCCTATTGAATCTTCTTATCCTATTACAATTGAGTTTAGTAGTAGTTTAGATCTTTGTCATTTCCCAATAGAACTCAAATTCAAATCATAAGTTTATAGTAACTTGAATCTTAATATGTATTTCCTTTTCTTTTTTTTTTTTTTAAAAGCAAGGTATTTGGAAATTTTTATGTTGAAGTAAGGCGATTAACAGTTCATTGTCTTATTTGGAATTATTTTATTCTCTCAAGAGTCAAGATTGATTTTCATAGCTTACTTCTTTGTCAATTCATATTTTTTAGCTTCTAAATTTAAATTCTTATTCCGACTAGAGAATGAGATCTTTTTTTTTTCTTTTTTTTTTGATTGGTAAAAAGCAATGTATTGATCAAAAAGGAACAAAAAGCTCCCTTGAAAAGTACATAGGAGGTATACAAGAGAGGGAAACAAAAAACCTTCTAACTCACCTATACTGACCAAGGCAAAAAATCAGCAGGAATTAGTGTTATTCACATTATACAAGTTGTCTGATCACAAAGTACACAAAAAGTAGTCTTCAATCTATGAGCAAAGGAGTTACATCCTCAAAAGTCACCATATTCTTTTCCGCCATAAAGTCAAAATAAACAAGGTGTCATCATCAAATTTTCTTAAGCTTTTTGCCACCTTAGTGCCTTGCCAAGGAAAGGAGGGTTTGAGCGAATGCGACAAAGGAAAACCATTCTAAAACCATGCTTGACCACAAAAAAGATCCCAAAGCATCTATATTTGGGCAATGAATGAGCAAGTGATCTATTGTTTATCTTAGCTAGCCATAGAAAACATCTGTTGCAGAGTAATCCCTTTTTTTAAAGTGGTCAAGCATGGAGTACCTTACCCGGGACGCTTCCCAATCGAAAAAGCCTAGTTGGAGGAACAATAAGATTCTAGATGAGACCAGAAGAAAGCCAAAGGGAAGAGTGGTCAGACGGAGCGTATGAGTCTAACTGAATAGCCAGCTTTCTTGGAATCTTTCATCAACAAATTATCCTCTTGACCGGGTCTAATTTTTCTATTGTGAAGAAGACGGCAGAATCTTTCCACTTCCTTCATCTCCCCATCATTAAAAGATCTTAAAAATACTGGAGCCCAGCCCCCTCCAACCCTTGAGACATCCCAGACATCAGCGACCTTAGCATCCTTGTGAGCTGCAGTTAAGCAGGGTGGGAGGGTTTGTGCTCCAAGGCTACCTCCCGCACCAAACGTCCTTCCAGCGCGGCCTCCTAGTCCCTAAGGAGGCTAACATCTTTGGGATAAGGTAGCTGATTTTTTTTATTTCTTCCTTAAGCAGTGCTAAAGCAGCCCCTAATATCCTTGTGGTCCATCCCACCATCTCTCAAATTTGAAGTTGCTCACAATTCTCCAAATAGGTTCCCCATCAATGGAAAATGTAATTCCACTTATAAGCAAAAACGATTTATCTTGGAAAGATTTCTTACCCCCAAACCCACTCTTTTTCTCAGAGCACACTATTTTCCAATTGACCAGATCAGGGTTTAGTTCTAAGTTCATAGCCACTCCAAGAAAGTCTCTCGAATGTACCGTCTACAAGCCTTTATACCTTTGGCATCGAAGAGATGAAATAGACAAGGTGCTTTCAGAATCAACGATGAGTCTCCACCCTTGAATATGTACTGTCTCTTCCAAGAGGCCAACCTTTTTCGAAATCTATCTTCAATGAAGTCCCAAACCCCCACCGACTTGTGGGGAGCCCCAAGGGGGAGACCCAGATAAGTAGTGGGGAGGGAATAATTTGTTGGCTCGGCCAGCGGCAACCACATTGTCAACCCTCCCACATGATTATTTGGCTCTTAATCGGGTTAATTCTTATCCGAGAGATGGCTTGAGCCACATCGAGGTCCATCCACAGGTACATCAATTGCTCCATATTGGCATCACAGAAAAGGACGGTGTCATCGGCTATACGAGGAAGGTGAGATGATCCCTCCATCTGCTTGAGGCTTACGCAGAAATAAATTGTCTTCCACAATGCGCTTTGCTTAGAAAGCGGCTCGGGGCTTCAATCGATCACAAAAGATAAGGTGATAGGATCCCTTGTCTCGAGGCCTGCGGTGCTTTGAAAGAGGCAGCGTAGAAGAGCTATTGAAAGAACAAGAAGGAAGGCATTGGAGATACACCATTTAATCTGCTTATCCATTTTTACGCAAAGCCCGTTCTCTCTAGAGTCTGGCGAAAATCCCAAGCTGATGTGATCGTAAGCTATTCAGTATCAAACTTGTAGAAGCGGTCCAGCCTCTCATTTCTAATATTGAATCCAACTGCATCATTACCTATTAGCGTTGCATTCGAATGTCTCCACTACTCATTGGCGTGCGAGTTGAATACGAGACCCCTAACCCTTTTGATTATGTTGGCCAGCACTTTGGTTAAGATCTTATAAAGACCTCCCACCAAGTTGATGGGTCTTAAGTCCTTGATATCATAAACATTACATTTCTTGGGATGGACTTAGGCTAGCATTGGGACTTTCAATGACCTCATTGTATTTGCAGATTGTAAAAAAAACCATGACTTAAATGCTGCAGAGAATAAGCGAAGACTGACAAAGAAGAACACATCGACAGGTGCTTCTCTGGTTGTTACTATAATTCTTGCTAAGACCTCTACAGGAAAACATCTTCAAGCTTAGCAACTTGCTCTTCATAATAATATATTGAATGGGAGAGTCGAAAGAGAGGGGAGGGCGCTAAGTGCAGGGGCCCAGCAGAGACTTTGAAATACCTCTACCAAACCTTCTTTGATGATTTCGACTCAGAGACAACCTTACGCAGTGTGACCCAGTGTTCTGAAAGTATTCTCCTCTATGGGAATTGGCCATTCTGTGAAAAAAAAAACCCCGTGTTTCTATCCCCTTCTTTTAACCAGAGTTCTTTGGATTTCTGTCTCTAAGAGACTTCTTCCATGTCAACCCACTTCTAATACTCTTGCCTTTTCCTTATCCTAAATTCCTCCAAAGTCGGCTCTTTTTCCTTTTCCAAGTCATCCCAAAAGGAGATCCTCCTTAAAGCCTCCTTTTTGGTCTCTGCTCTACCAAAAACACTCTTTGTTCACACCTTTAAATCCTTAGGGCCTTTAATTTGGAATGCCAAAATAAAGTTGAAGGACGAGAGAATTAGATACTTTTCACCAATTTTCAAAGGAGGTCTTTGAATCCTTCAAACTTTAGCCACGTTAATTCGAAACGGAACGGGCCCGGCCCTAGTCTTATCCCTTCAGTGTCCGATTATGGGCAATGAGGTCTTATGATTCTATAAACCAAGGTGCCCTTGAAGTTCTTATTCAGATTTAATAAGACTTGTCAGCCATTACCAAGCTTCCATCCATTGACATTGTTTTTTTTTCTGACATCAGTTACTCTAGAAGGTCAGATGTAGTTTTCAAAAACTTTGTATGTAATTGTGTAGGATTTACTTCTTTTTCAGTCATCTTTAACCAATTCGCCACACAACTCACAACTGAAAAACTCTATACATGCTCAAAGTATAAATATAATTTTACATATACACATATATGCATATGTGTTTGCATGTACATATAAATACATATGAAGTGTAGATCTATCAAACTGGCCACATGAAATGCATTAAACTCTCAATTAATAACTGTAAAAAGAGCATGGTTCATATCCTACTTGATCAGAATAGCAGATTTAGTTCATGAAAAGCTAACCAAACAACTACTTAGTGGCAGGGCGATAGCTACCAGCCAGAAACTAAAAACATAGGACAATATCCAATACCATAAACCAAGTACATATGGTGGTTCAAGCAATGACACACTAGAAGCTTTAGAGGGAGCTCTAAAAAGTAGATTTGCTAAGTACATTTCTTTTTTGGGAATGGGTTTGGTTGTATATTGATGAAAGGATTTTCTTGATGATAGATTTTGTGGATTGGGTAGGCACTTGTTACTCGTCACAGTAGCAGTTTATGTGTATTCACATCTCTTGTTGTCTTTTGATCTATAAATCGTGTCTACGAGTTTCCTTTTAATAATATTCTTTTTTACCAATCAAAAAAGTTAGTTTGCTCATATGCAAGGAACTCCACCGACAACATTCTTGAGGGGATGCAAATGAAGTTCTAAGCCAATAGAGAACTGTCAAAGTAAGAAAAGGCTGATCTGATCCAACTTAAGAAAGGTTTTAGTTTTAATCATAAAAAAATTATTATATATAGACAAAAATAAACCATAAACACCATGGGAATAAAAGGTTTACCTCATCGACCAATGGTTCAGATTCTAAAATGGCATGCACATTTGCTGCTTCCAAGGCAAGAAGTTCTCTCTTTAACCTTTCAGAGAAGGCCTCAGCTTCACCAATACCCATGACATAACTGCATATCATGGATAACTGAAATTTTCAGAACTTGATTAAAGTAGTTTCAACAAGTAATGACAAAGAAACTAGTGTAGGAAGGATGCTAAGATGGCTTTTGTTTTCATGATTTAATTGATAATCAACTCAGGAAAACCACAATTAGTTATTAAGAAAACAAAAAAAAAAAGTAGGATGAATATCATAAATCAGCCCACAAAAGCCCTGGCTCAATAACAGAGGTTGGGATGGAGATGGAGTAAGGGGTTCCATGTTCAGTTCAAAAAAAAATAATAATAAGCAAAAGCAAATGCAATAGGAACAGAATAATATATGACGAGCAAGAAGAAGAAAATTAAAGAAACAAAAAGTTATCTATCAAAAGAACAAGATAAATGACATTAATCAATAGGAGCAAACTTGTATTTTTCTTCATCTAGGGGCAAGACATGAACCATTCCGTTTCCAACAAGCAAACAAGAAAAGTAAAGATGATCTTGGGCCAATGTAGCAACAAAACAATAAACTAGAAGATGGTAAGATGAGAAAAAAATATTAAATGATCAAATAAAAAATCAATACTTTTAGTAAGTTAAAGCAGCCATTTGAGAACATGATGAATAAGCTACAACAACTTGGTCATGTGGTCAACAAGCAAACAAGAAAAAGTTAAAAATGGTCATGGACAAATGCCTTAAAGAAACAACATTTAAGATGAGCACATGTAGAGGCTTTGATGGTAGATGTTGTGGAATTTGATCTTTTCCCTCACAGTGTTCGCCCACTCCTTTACCGATAAAAAAAAAGTGTTTATATGCACTCCTTGGGTGAGGAACCTTATAAGTTGTAGCAGTTTTTTGTGGAAATTAAAAAAAAGATTAGGAATGAGAGCTCCCATATGCTTAATCTGGACTTTGGAACAAAAGGAATGAGACAACTTTCAATGATATTGAGTGATTCGATCAAGAAATTAAATGTTATTTTTATGCTTTTCGCGATTGGGGCTAGGATGTGTATAGATGATCACTTGCCTTGTCTAATATCAAGTCTATAAGATTGGTGGGGTTTCATCAATAAGAGGAAGGCATATTTTTTACTGCTAATTGTTTAGTTTTTTTAGGACTTTATTTGTTGACATTGTGTATTAGTTTTACTGTTTTTAGACCTTTCTAATGCAAGCCCTTTTTACCTGAAAAAGAACTATAAGTATATCTTTTTATTCGCTCGTCAACAAAAAAATTAAGGTGATTTTTTTTTTTTTTTTGATAAGTAAAAAAGAAATGTATTAGGAGAGGCGCTAGGTGCGCCAAGAAAGGGGTAAACAAGAAAAACTCACCCCCAACAAAAAACCCAAAACAAACAGCCCCCTCAATCACTTACAACTCACCCAATCAATAAACCTGCATCTAAGGTCGGGGACTATTCTCTATAGACAATTTAGTCTCCGACCAAAGCAAAAAGAGAAACAAATATTTTAGTTTTTGTATAGACAAAACATCTTCCTTGAAGGCGATTCTATTTCTAGCCTTCTGCTTTATCCCAAAACAAGCAAAAAGGCTGCTTGCCAAACTTTCTTTCTTCTCTTTCCAACAAAGAAACCCTTTCCAACCGTCCACATCCCTCTTGAGCCTTATATGATCGATTAACGCCAAAAGAGGGAAAAAGTAACTCCCAAGCACTCTTGTTTTGCTACAATGGAAAGAAGATGATCACTAACTCCTCTGACCTCTTGACAAAAGCATCTATTAACAGAGAAATACCCCTCCTTTGAAGCTTATCCAAAGTCAAAATTCTTTGACAGCCTTCCCAAGTGAAAAAACTGATTTTTGGTTGAACGCACGTCCAAACCATTTGCCAAGGGAAGGGTTGTATGGCACTCATCTGAAGAGCCTTGTACATGGACTTGACCGTAAAAACCCCGGCTTTCGTCAACTTCCACCTAACCTCATCAGCAACTTCCTACTCCTCCCGAGTGTATCTTCAAGCACACAGCAACCTTTCTGCTTCCTCTACTTCCCAGTCATTGAAAGGCCTTGAGAATATAGGATTCCAACCACTACCACTAGTTGCACTGCTCCAGTACTCCCTTACCCATGCCTCCTTAGAAGGAGCCAAGACAAACAACGAGGGAAAAGAGACCTTTAGAGGGTATCCCCAAGCTAAATATCCTTCCAGAACTTGATTCCCTGGCCATTACCAACCTCAAAGGACAAAGTGCTACTAACACTCGGCCAGCAACTCAGGATTGCCTTCCAAAAACCCAATCCAAACCCCCCTATCGTATCAAGAGTGCATCAGCCCCCTTCTTGTTCCCCATACTTTCCCCTAATCACCTCATTCTAGAAGGCCCCTCTCTCTATGGCAAACCTCAACACAGCAAGTACTTTGTATTAAACCAAAGCAGTCCTTCACTCCCACCTCCACTTCTCTTATCCTTACACACAATCTCACCTAACAAGATGGGGCTTTTTATCAACTAACTTAGCATAAAGTTTCTTTGAATCTGCTCAAGTCTCAAGATCACCGTTTTAGGAATGTGCAACAACGACAAGAAGTAGGTGGGAAAATTGGACAATGTGCTCTTAATCAGCGTGGCACGACCTCCTTTAGAAATATATTGACTCTTCCTGAGGTCAATCTCTTTCTAAGCCTCTCCCTCTACCTCATCCCAAAATCTCACAGAATTTATAACGAGTGCCCAGGTAACAAAAAAATTAAGGTATTAGAACAATAAGAAACCAAGAAAATAGAGAGAGATAGAGAGGGGAGAGAGAAGGGGAGAGAAAAAGAGAATTTACAAAAATATTAACAATAAGATTAGAAGTAATGCAATATAAGCTATTGTATAAAGATGGATAATGAAAAGAAATTGTTCATTAACCCATTGATCAGATGAGCATTAGTGAGTAGATTTATCCACAATTGGGTAAAACTAAACTTCTTTTTTTGTTGGCTTTTTTTGGGTCTCCTTGTTTTGTTTGCTTTTGCACAATATTATAAAAGGAATTCCCACCACTATAATTTTACTTCTTTTTAGTAATCAACAATAAAAGGAATTATATCAAACAAAGCCTTGGAAATGGCACAACAAAGTACACATGATGCATATAATATTTTACTTTCATTAAATTATGTTTTTTTATCTAGATGCATTTTTTCTTTTTTAGTCCATAATGGGACTTGAACCAAGAACTTCACATAACCCTACCCAGTCCTTTTACCACTTAAGCGAGCTCTAAGGCCTACTTTTCATTCATTATGTATTGATCGCGCTTTTAAGCAAGTTTTAAGGAAATTATGCATTCACATGCAATAACACAATCAATCAAAAAAATTTCACAGCCGTGCACAAACAAGTACACATGTGACATGAACATGTAAAATTTCAGTCAAAACACCAATATCAACACAATATCACACAAGTGTGGGTGTAAGATCAATGTCTACGCTTATATTGCATTAGGGGATATTTAGCATATGATTGTTTTATATCTTTTTTTTTTTTTAAATCATGTCTATATTAATATCAAATACTCACTCTTTTCTTATATTTTCTTAAGTTATATCCAAATAATGGTATAAAATAAGTGCCATAAAGAATAAAAAATTCTAAATTAATTTCTAACTCTCATAGCTTAGTGTATTTCTCTTAATTCTAAAATTAAAGATAAACAAATAATTACCAGCATGAACAACCCTAAAAACAAATAGCACGATCATTAACTTAAAAGAATTAGAGATAGATTATAATTAATGTAAAAAAAAAAAAAAGTGAAACTTTCATTGAGGGAATATGAATTTATTTTATCAACATTTAGTGTATTAGAAGATTTTTATCACTAACAATATGGTTTAATATTTTCTTAAAGATTTTTATGAACATCATAACAAAATAAAGGACATATATTAAACAGGTCTTCATGTATAATTCACGATAATATGATAATAAAATGATATTTAGCATCTTACAAACTAAAAAACATATAATATACATTCTCAACAAAATTAACCACGGTGTATTATTGATGATTTATAATGAAATCATACCATACTAAATTTTAATTAACTTATTTTTACTAATGTCATAATAAGTACTTGCACCTAGGAAGCACGACTTGACCGCGGGGATACGACACAACGGGACACGGGGGACCACGACAAATTCAAAAACTAGGACCGCGGTCTGTGAGGACACGGATACGGCATAATAAAATAATAAAAAATAATTATCCTTAAAAACAATTTAGATAAATAAAAAAACAAGTGTTCAAACATTGTTCTTACAAATATGAATTTGCAACATCGATCTTCACGATGAATTTAGAAGAATTTTTTTCATTTCAGCGTCGATATTCATTTTGACATTTTGGCACTAAATGAATTTTGACAACTAAATATGAATATTGTCTTTAACACATATTTTTTGTAATTTGGTTTTTTAGACTTTTTAAAAATATGTTCATCAAATTTTTATATAATTTTGCTTTACCAATATTTTGTAAAAATATCCTGATATTTTCTTGATATATGATAGAATGCTAAAGTGAAGAAAATAGCCAAATAAAGTCTGGGTTATGGTTTTTAGAATTATGGCGATCGCAGGTGTGCTTTATGAATGTTAGTATGATTTTATTAAAAAAATGAAAAAAAACCCATGAAATATGTCTGGCGGGTGTCGAAACCTTTGACTTCTTATGCGGTCAACAACCGTCACGTGGCGTGTCCGACACATATCCCAACGCGTGTCCAAGTGTCGGAGCACACGGACACGCCACCACATAGGCGATGTCGGGTGCTTCATAGCACCATCAGCAAATCCTTTTCAAGCAAATCGATGTCCTACAACTTTGGGATCACGAAAGAATGGGTAGCTGAACACACATACACCCATATCCAAATCCATGTAACATAGAAGCATAAATCCCCATCGGGACAAAGATAAAGCAATACCATTGCCAAGAGCATCCATCATCACTCTCGGCAGGTTACAAGTTCTCTTTTCAACAGAAACTTTCAAGTCAGTTTCGTCACCATAGGTATGGCCATCTATACAGATTTCCTTGAACAGTAACAGTGGGTTTATTATCCATATCATGGGCAAATATAAAGATGAGATTTATAAGGATAATTAAGAAGAAAGAAAATAAACAAATAAACATAAATGTATAGATTATGTCCCTATTTGGTAACTGTTTTGAAAAAAGTTTCCTATTCTCCAAAAGCAGAAACAGGAAAACATGTTTAGTAACTCAAAAGTCAAACAGAAAACAATTTTTATTTCTGAGAAGAACAAATATTTAGTTGTCCTCCGAGGAATGTTTTTGAAAATAATTATACAAATATGAAGAGTTATTAAAAAATATAAAGTACTATATGAAAGATTATTTTAAAACATATTTAAAAACATTCAAGTTCTTAAATAGTCTTTTGTTCTAGAGCATCAAAAGCAGTATCGTGTATCATAAAACTGTTTTTCAAAACTATTCTCAAAAAGTCTTTCAGAACAGAACCCAAAGTTTGTCCAAATTCTAGAGGACATGAAGAGACAACTCCCATCTACCGCATCATTTGAAGACATTTCAGCATAATGAACCAATAATAATATTAAACATCGGCAAGTGACTTAGAGGCAAAGTAAGGTTCTTTAAATTTGTATAATCTCTTATAAAAAAAAAGGCCTACTCTTGGTCTGCACATAGCTCAGAAACAGGGAAGAACCGTTTGCTAGTTAAATTAAGCCTTTACATTGATCACTCAAGGTCTGCCATCCATAGAATAAATCAAACACATAAACTAGGATCAATAGGGACAGTGAACTCCATCAGTTGGATCTTCGAACTGTACATCTTATAGCCCATAACTCAAAAAATTTCATAATTTTCACTCCTGATATGCAGATCACAATTATAAGGTGTCAGGCAAGAGTTCTATGGCTATGTTTGGTTTAATACTGCAGTACAGGGATCTTCAGAAAAGGACGGATCTATTATTATATCAGTACAAAGGACAAAGAAGCCCTCAACTTTTTGTTCTGGAGATCTCGTATCAGAGAACTCAAGCCCTTTTCAAATCCTTCAAATTACAAGCAATATGAACTAAGAGAATTTCAGTACTTAAACAGATTTTCATGGCCTAATAAGCCCTTTTATTTTCCCATTTCCACTACTAATAGAGGCAACAAAGGTTTCTGTTGTTTGATCAAAAACATGTTTATTCATCATACTAAATGGTAAATGAAGAAAAGATGAGCAATGATAAACGCTCCTTTGTCTACAAAAATTTCATTCATAGAGCAATGCCAACAAGTAACACTAATTGAATTTAGAATAAATCATAGATATGTGGCACATTGAGACAGAAAAGCATATCCACGATTTTTAGGGGTAGAAGAGTGGTAGATCATAAGCACCTTAGCCCAAAGGCCATCTCTACAACATCAATACCAACAACTTTGGGAAGAGCCGACCCCAATACATCTTTGCCGAGATATTTAAGATGCAAAGTACTTGACCCATTCCTACAAGATAATTAACAAGAAGAATTAAAAAGATAGATCAACCAACTAAAAACAAATGCATACACACACACAAACAACAACTTTGGGAAGACAACCCAATAAATCTTTGCAGCTATTTAAGATGCAAAGTAGCAGGTGAGTCCTACAAGATAACAATAAATAAAAAACAAATGCGTACAATTTCTCTTATCTTTAGCATATCTTATTACACATTTAATACATAATACAATACACGATACAAAAATGTAACTATGCGTACACTTCCAACTATCCTTTTTTGATAAGTAAGCAAGCAAAAGTATATTTATAGCAAAAAGAGAGGGGCCCAAAGCTTTGGAGGAAGGTTATCAATGGGAAGTTTGGGGAGGACAGAGGTGGTTGGTGCTCTAGAGAGGTTAGAGGAGCTTTTGGGACAGGTGTGTGGAGGGAGATTAGAAAGGAATGAGACACAACCATCTCTCACACTATATATTCCCTGGGGAATGGCAGAAGGTTAAACTTTTGGAAGGATGTATGGTGTGGTGATGAGGCTTTATGCCTTTCTTTCCCCTCTCTGTTCTCGTTGGTAGCCAATAAAGATGTTGTGGTGGCAAATGTGTGGGAAGAGAGCGGTTGGTTCCCTAACTTTTCTAGATGTTTTAATGACTAGAGAGTGAGTGAGGTGGTTGGGTGCTCTAGAGAGGTTAGAGGAGCTTTTAAGGACTAATTAAGTGGAAGGAGGATTAGAAATGGGACATAACCATCTCTCACACTGTATATTCCCTAGGGAATGGCAAAAGGTTACACTTTTGGAAGGATGTACAGTGTGGTGATGAGGCTTTAAGCCTTTCTTTCCCCTCTTTGTTCTCGTTGGTAGCCAATAAAGATGTCTTGGTGGCAGATGTGTGGGAGGAGGGGGGTTGGTTCCCCAACCTTTCTTGATGTTTTAATGACTGGGAAGTGGATAAGACTGTAAGTCTTTTATTGGTTATTCAAGATAAGAGAATTCTTCCAAGCCAGGAAGATTTGATGCTTTTGAAAGAGTCTAGCGCTGGGAATTTCTCTGTTAAATGTCTTTATAAGGTTTGGACGGTTCAAGAGTTGTTGCCTTCCCGCATCGGTTTATTTGGACCTCTAAAGCGGCTGCTTGAGGCTTGCTTGGGACAGAATTTTAACCTTCGGCATGTTAAAGAGAGATACGAAGAGTCTTAGCTAATAGATGTTTTCTTTGTGAGGAGGAGGAAACGGTTGATCATTTGTTGTGCCTTGTTCAAAGCCCCGGACTATTGTGGTTACTTCTAGCTATTGTTGGGGTTAATTAGGTCTTCACCTCTTGTGATTAGACTCTTCTTTTCTTGGACGAGGTCCTTTGTGGGAAAAAGCATTAAAAAAAAGCTGGATGGCAGCCCCCTCGTGATCTTTTGCTTGGACAATCGCGGGAAGAAAGAACAACATTGTGTTTTACAACAAAGTTTTTTCAATAGAAAGGTTGAAATCTTCTTTTCTTTATAATTTGTGGTCTTGGAAATATTTGTATATTATAGACGAGGCCTAGTTCTACGACATATTTTTTGGATGGAATGTAGAATGTAGAGAGAAATTCGGTTTGTTGGGTATAGGTGTGGAGTCGATGAGTTCTTTTGTCCCCATTTTAATCCTTAGGGATCAGGTTGAATCTCTAGTATACTTGTTGGGCTTTCCCCGAGTTTCTTTTTTTATGAATATATTTTGCCTTTTACCATCAAAAAGAAGGGCCCAGACAACCAAAAGCATACAAAATTTTACAACACTTTCAATTATTTTCATCATTTATGAAAATTAAAGAGTTATTATGTTAATTGTTTAAGGTTTCTCTTTGTCAAATGTCATATTAAAAGATCAATTTCTTTTTTTCCAAATAACTAAGGAACCCCACATGGCCAAGCCTTTAGGACTCTCCATGAGGATCCAAACCTTAGGGAATTGACCGCGCCTACAACAACTAGCATTGAGCAAATTAGGACATTTAACCAGTGATAAGATTTGAACCTAGGACCTCGCACATCCAGAATTCGCCCAAACCAATTAGGCCACCCTGACAGGCTAAAGTAAATTTATCGTTTATTCCAAGTCATAAAGCAAGGAATTATCTTTTTTCCTTTTTTTTTTTTTTTTTTGTTAATCAATATTCAATCTTGGAATTTCAACTATCATAGTTGCATCTCTGATTAAGAGATGCAGGAATTGACTAGACTTCTCTCTTCCTTGGGTCATGTGTAGTTATTGCCCTCCTTTACAGGATTTGCTTACTGGCAAGATTTGAACCCAGGACCTCACACATCCCATAATTCGCCCTAACCAATTAGGCCACCCTGACGGACTGATGTAAATTTATTATTTATTCCAAGTCATAAGGCAAGAAATCATCTTCTTCTTTTTTTTGTTAATCAACAGTCTATCTTGGAATTTCAACTATCATAGGTGCATCTCTGATTAAGAGATGCGGGAATTGACTAGGCTTCTCTCTTCCCTGGGTCATGTGTAACTATTGCCCTCCTTTACAAATGAAAGGACCCCTTCTGACATCTTCAAGACTTCTCAATGTTAGCTTTATTTTACAAAGCTCTTTCAATTACCCTAAGTCTCCTATCTTCACCTTTTGCTCCTACTAACTTAATTTGTAACTCAAAAGCTCAACCTAAGTATAAAATTTTTGCTTGACATAATTTAATAAGAAGGTTAATGCCAATGACACACTTAACTAAGGAAGCTTCCTAGCTCTCACAGTCGGTCATTGTGTTATGCTTTCGAATGATGATGAAGAAATCAACCATCCCTTTCTTCATTGTCCCACCACCAGCACTTTAGCAGATTGTTTCACACTTGAATTTGAATTTGGATTCCTCAAGAGGCATAGCAAAAATGATGTTTACTCCTTTTGGGCTTTGAAAGCCTTCAAAAGGGAAGATTTTGTAACAATTGGTTATATTAACCTTGGTATTGGTATGGATTATGGTTAGAGAGAAATGCCGAGGATTCACAGAGGACAAAGATTGTGGATGCCATGTGGGAATTAATTTACTTTTTCTCTTCCCCTACGATCTCAATCACCAAGCCATTTTGCAAATATTTCTTTATTTATTTAATTTTGGATTGGGAAAGTGTATACTTCTCAGACAAGTCATAGAAGAAAGTTATGATAAGTTGGTCCCCCATTCCAATAGTCTCAGTAAAGTTAATTATGATGGACATGCTCTGTGGTAACTCAGTCAAATAGTATATTGGAGATGTGATTAGAGATCAGTTAGTGTAATTTCAAAGAGCTTTACCTATGCAAGCATTCGTTTGTAGGCCCAACTTAAAGTCTTTTCATCCTAATTGTAGGAAGATTCTACTACTGTTATATTTTGGGTCATTAATAAGTATTGAGGCTCGTGGATGTTTGATAATTAGATGCAATAAATCTTAGATGTTGTCAATAAGGTGGGTTGCTCCCTTTTTTGCATTCCCCGTTTAGCCAACCAAGTCACAAACCGGTTAGCCAAAAAATGAGTTATGCATTTGATCTCCTTTTTGGGGAACTTTCTTCTTTATGGAGTGTGCTATATTTCTCTTCTTTGTAAATCCTTCCTTTAGTGAGGCTTGAAACTTGGTTACTTTATAAACTTTTTATACATCCTTGAAGGATTATTTGTCCTTCTTTACTCATATTGTAAAGATAAAACAAAGACAGTTGTTTCTATTCAAAAACAGTTTTAAGTCTACCCTTCAACAAATATTAGCAATTATTTTATTTGAATGTCAACATTGAAAATGATGATGATTATTGAATGAAAATTTGTATTTTATATACTAGTTGTCTTTTTTGGATTTCTTTTTCATGGGAAGGATATAATGATGAACATAAAAGGTTGGAATTTTAGATATCACACATAAAAACATGTATATGAATAGGACATACAAAGAAATAAGGTTGTTGTAGGGGGAGATGGTGGAGCGGACAGATTGGCTTCTCAATTTAAATACAAGGAATTCAGCAAAAAAAGACCAGCATCCTAGAAGAAGCAATATTTGTCTAGGGCATGGCCCAATAAGGACCTTTTTTGTTCTTTTTTTCATTTGGCGGCTTGAGAGGAAGTATGGAGGAAGATTCTAGCCATAAATATAATTATGAGAAGACAACAAATAATAGATTTAGTATTTTCAAAGATACTAAAGAACCAACAAATGACATCTTAATCAATTTTATAGGACAAAAATGTTATTGAATCTTTTTTTGGCAATTTCTAGGTTGAAGTAACGGAGACTTTTTTGAAACCCTTGTTAGATTGCTCTTAGGATGCAATGGGATGAGTGATCATCACGTTGTTTTTTTTCTTTGATCGATAAAGCTGATATATTGACCAAAAAGAGAGACTATACAAAGGCGATATACAAGAGAAACCACAAGGGCCAACAAAAGAGGCAAAGAGAAAGAAGAGCAAAACAAACCATCCCAAAAAAAAAAAAAAAACCATGTCCTAGGCATAGCCATAGAACCTATACAAGAGTAATCTAACAAAATCAATATCCGCTTTTGGAATAAACCCGGCCATGCTTGACAATTGGATAGCGAAAGTCTTAGTCTTAAGCGGGAAAAAATGCGTCTTCAAAAATAATTTTGTTCCTCTCTTTCGAGATAGCCCGAGAATAAAAGAAGGGTATGACTCTCCAAAATAGTCTTTTTTTCCAACGGGAAGTGCATCAACTTTAGTTAGGTCTTTGAGAAAGGGCAAGTCCAGTCAATACCAAAGGCAGAAAAAAAATCAATCCACTGTCTACATATTGCTTGGTAGTGGATTAGAATATGCTCCAACTCTTTTTCCTCCTTTCTACAAAAGGGACACATGTTGGCTAAATGAAAACCCCGTTCTTCGGCTAAGTTGAGGTAAGAACCTTACCCCACCACACATCCTAGGCAAAAAAACCAACTTTAGAAGGGATATGCTGGTTCCATAACATTTTGCAGGGGACTTCATGTGGAGAAAACTCCTTCAGCAGTTGAGAAGTAGCTTTAACCATAAAGGACCCCGACACATCCCCCTTCCAAACCAGATTATCCTTTTCCAAAGGGGAAATTTTAAAGTTTCTAGTCGCTTCAATGAACTCCTGAATAGCTTCCAACTCCCAATCATTAAAAGACCTCATAAACTTTGGATCGAGCTCCTCCACCATCTTCCTAAGCCCAAATCAGCCAACCTTTGCCCCTTTAGAACCGGCTATGCTATATAGGTCAAGGAAAGCATCACATAAAGGTTGTCTTCCATACCAAATGTCTTCCCATAATCTGATTTTCCTACTGTCCCCCAGTTTAAACACAGTCTTTCTTAAGCTAATCAGTCTCTTTTGCAATAGACTTCCAAAGACCAACTCCATAGCTTCCTCTAGGGTAAGGAGTGAACCAACCCCCATTATGAGAGCCATACTTAGTATTAATACACGATCTCCAAATAGAGTTATCCTCCTTGCAAACCTCAAACCCACTTTCCCGATAAAGCTCTATTTAGGAGGTCGAGCCTTACGATCCCAAACCACCGCACTCCTTTCACGGCTACGGGTTCCAACTTACTAGGTGGATTTTCTAACTATAGGCCTCCTCCCGAGAGAAAATCTCTTTGCGACTATAATCTGTTTTTTGACACTTTTGGGCATCCTAAAAAGTGACAGTAGGTATATAGGCATATTGGACAATGTGCTTCTGATTAGCGTATGTCTTCCCCCTTTCGAGATATACTGTCTCTTTCAAGCAGCAAGCCTTCTTCTAAATTTCTCCTCAATCCTTCTACCCTTCAATTCAACAGGCTAGAAGGGAAGCCAATTAAGAGGAGGGAGGATCCTACTCTCTACATGACTCCACTTGCCAATTGGTTTAAAGATTCTCCACTTTACCTTGTAAAATGGCATTCTATCGGGTTGATTCTCGACCACAGAGCTTCAGTCTGACAAGATCGACCCAGATACAACATTTTCATCCTTGGAATCTTTAAAAACCAAAAAGTATCATCGGCGAACAATAAGTGGGATATGTTCGTGACATCCCCTGCTTGTTCCCTAAAGTTATAACACGCAAGATAGCCTCCCTTTTAGCTTTATCAATCAAGATAAGAAATACCTCCTCCCATGACAAAGAGATAAGGATAACGGATCTTTCTTTGTAAACCTTGAGCTTTTGAAGAACCTTGCTGGGCTACCGTTGATAATCAACGAAAAAGGCTATGGAAATGCACCACTTTGAATCCACCCCTATCCACTTATACCAAAGCCCATCTCCCAAAAATGCAGATTAGAAGAAACTTCAATTAAGCTTGTCATAGCTTTCTCGACATCTAATTTACAAAAGTTCCTTTCCTTCCTCTCGTCATTGAATCAATCGCTTCATTTGCTATTAGAGAGGCATCCAAGATTTGCCTGCCTTCCACAAAGGCATTTTGGGCTTTGTTGACCAACCGGCTCATCACGTTGTTGAACTATTTAGATAGCCTTATATGTGAATGGGTAAGTGATGAGTATCCAATATACTCATTTCATCCCTATATTTTAGGTAGTTTCATCCCTGTATTATACTCATTTCTTGAGGCAAATGAGCAACATGAAGTGAAAAGGCGCTGAATTGGAGCAAGAATAGGAGAAAATCAAGAAGTTCCATTTACAGCTTCACGTCGCAATGTCACCATGCACTCACATCGCGACATGCGAGCCACGACATTGCGATGTGGCCGAGATTTGAAGTCAAGAAACCCCGCACGTCGCGATGTCACTTGCGACCCTGCTCCTTCAACCCCCAACTAGCCCATGTTGAAGACCGATTTAAAGAGAAGACGATTAGGGCATTGAGGAGTAAGTAGTTAGGGACTAGAATAAGCTCCTAGGGTTTCTAACCCTAGGGCACAACTCTCTTGGGAAGGAGGAGGATTGAAGAAGAGGAAGAGGATCATTTTTATGTTTTTCTTTACTTCTATGGTTGTATCTCTTCACATTATGAACTGATTTAATTTTCTAGAGTTTTAAATGTAGTTTAGTTATGATTTATGCATTTGAGATTCATTTACTTTTCTATTTGATATTGAGATCTCATTTCTATTAAATGTTCTAGTCTATTCTTCATGTTTGTTGATGATAATCATCGTTTTCATAATTTGTGATTCAATTCAAGATCTAAAAAGTGAGAGTTGAATTAGACCATGATTATAACATCATAATTCATCATCGACAAGAGATTCTCATGGGTTTTGTGTGGTAATTAGGGTTTCTCGGGTTTATTGCGCTTCTAGGGTTTCAGGGTTGAGTAGAGATGCAAAATACCTAAACCCTAGGAGTAGATGGTGTGTCATCGAGAGAGATTTACATATGCAATAATGTGGCTTACCATTAATAGGTGATTAGAATGTTAATTGGGAATAAATTGGTCTAGCAGCATGAGTTAACTAAATGAAATCTAAGCCCTAACCTTTTCCATCTTTATTTCACCCATTTGCTTGTTAGTTTAGGATTTCAATTTGTTAATTGTTTTCCTTTTCATTTTCATCTTAATTCCATCATCCATATAAAGTTAGGACTATTCTAATTTCAATATTTGGTAACCTAATCCTCGTGAGAACGATACTATCTTACTTTCTATAGTACTTGATGCGACGCGTGCACTTGCGCACATAGGCATACTATTTATATACAATACGCTTCGTAAATAAGTCTCATTTATGGCCTATCATGTTCAGTTGTTTTTCTTGTTTTCTCTTGGATCTATTTGTAACCACCAGTGTACATTAGATCTTGCCTCTATTAATTTAAGCACTTGTTTTGTTATATATATATATATATATATTGTAACCACCTGGGTGCATTAGATATCGTTGAGCCTTGTTCTACTAATAAATTATATATATAGGTAAACATGCCTAGTTTGAATTCAGAACTAAAAATCATATCTGATAGTTGAACTAAAAATCTTATGTAAAAATTTTTTTTTTAAAAGTTTATTTAGTGAACTAATATATTGAACTCATATTATCTCAAATTGGACTTTTAAAAACTCTAATTTTAGATGGTTTCATATGATATTAATACAATTTAACTCTTTAAATCTTACCATCTCTCATGAAATTGGTTATATATATTACTCTACTTGTACATACTTTCAATAAATACTATACAGTATGCTTTAAATAAATATAGATATATATATAGGAAAATGTTTTGTCTATAGGTCAAACCTAGAATCTCCCACAACCCACCTCATCACTTTACCACTTTAGTTAGGCCAAAGGGCTTACTCTATATATATATATATATATATATATATATATATATATATATATATATATATATATATATATATATAATATGCATATATGTATATATACACAGAAAAATGTTAACTGATAGGTTTTGACAGGTTCCAAAGAAGCCCATGGTGATACCTGTCATCGTATTCATGGTAATCATTGAGGTGGAGCCACACTCGCTTTACCGAGATTACATCAAATCCTATACAACATTCAATCAACGGCAAGGAGTAAAGAATATATTGTAGAAGCACGATTTCAAGGGTTTAGAATCTCAGCAGAAAAATTGATTCATTTTTCCAAAGAGCTTGAAAATATTTTATCATATTTTGGATTGTCAGCCAGATGTTTGAACCATTAAAACCTATATGGTATGCAGTGTTTTCTACTGATGAAATGGAAAGTGCAGCATTACCCTTTTCCATGCTGCACCCTTCCAGGATCATTGGTTATAACTTCCACCTTGGAGAGATGCTTGCTTGTACCCAGTTTGCAGGCTGCATGCAAACTAATTTTTATGAAAATATCAGTCAAAACACAATTTTCAAGCAATCATAACCTCAAGAAAACAAAAATAAATACCATACATATCTTTGAGCGTGGCACTTTCCTGAGTTATTTTTATTTTCTTTCTTTTCCAACCTTTTAAGTGTTTCTTATATTTGTGCTTTTCATATAGTAGTGTGAAATGAGAGAAGAAAATAATATTTTTATTATTGAATGGATGAATTATAATACTTAAGAACTACCTATATATATACAAAATAATGGGAACAAAAGAAAACAAAATAAGTAAGGAGGGATAATGTACAAATGTAGAATTAACCAAAAACAACTATCTTAGAGAATATTCATTGATTACTCACTCCCCTCAAGTGGAGCATACGAGGTCAAATGAACCAAGCTTGTTACAAATGTCAGCCCAATTACAGGGTATCACGTGGAATTGGTGAACACTTTTCAGTTGGTCACTCGAGTTGACAAAACTAGAGTAATGATGCGATCTTCTCTGGAAGTAGAAATTATAATTCAAACTCCAGTCGTTTGGTCATCTCATGGCGAGTTGGGATGCAATGTGGAGAGCGGCTTGATTACACTTATTACCTTCATTTGTTCATCATTCCGAAATCTTAGCTCCTGAATAAAATGTCGTAACCATATGAGCTCACTTGCCGCCAAAGTCATAGCTCATTATTCTTCTTAAACACTGGTAGTTGCAATAATCCTATTTCTTACTTTTCCATGATACTAGGTATCTACCAATAAATATCACAATACCAAAAGTGGGAGCGATCTATCTGTGGTGAACCTACCAAGTGCATCACAATATTCCGACAATCAGGTGTGACCTGTTTTCATATAACACCCTTGGCGTGTTACATAATACTCTTGAAGAATACGAATCACGACATCCCAATGGCTATCACATGTAGTTATTGCAGAGCGGCTATTTCAACATCTGTGTTGCAGAGATAGTGATTGAATGCTCATGCTACCTTTGTATTTTAAGAGACATTGATTGGCTCTTTTCTTTTACCTTTCATGTTTTATACACATCTGTGTGCTTTGATGCGACCATGAAGAGAAGAATACCAAGAAGCTAAAAATTAATCAATCCAAAAGGAGCAACAAGCGATATGAATAAATATACTGCATAGGCCACAAGCTTCAGCCCAGTTGAATTATTGTGCGCAAATCCATAGCAAAGCTCTTATTAGCTGGATCTATTCTGTCCAGGTGGCATTAATCATAATAGCAAGCCTAACAAAAAAAATCAAACAGGACCTACGTTACCTGGATCATGTATTGTTTAATATGCAAAATGAAAAGGACAATACAGTAGAGATACATTAGACCAAGGTACAACAGGGGTATGATTATAAAAATTTCATGGCAGAAGCATGATAAGTCAGATCCATCTGATGGACATTTCTCTCTTTAACTGGCAAACCATATAGAGAATCTCAACAAGCATTGATTTTCTATATCCTCTACCGGCATTGGTTCATTACTTTTGAGTTTTGAATATCTAAGAGGTACATAAGTGATTCCAAATAAAATAAAAAAATCAATGGCTACTAGAGTCTTAGCATTTCTTTTCTCCTTAAAACTCTAAACTTTGGAACCTGACATCAACTAGCAAATCACGATGCTTCCTCTTTAAACTTTGTCAATAACTACCCTCTCTTTGGGTGTTTTTGTAAAATGTATTAAGGTTTGGGTAATATGTATATCATAAGTAGTTGTTTTCTGGATGTTTCACCTACAAATAGTAATAATAAGAAAAAAAATTTTGGATCACTGAGGTATTATTTAGATGCACCTCTTGTTTTCCATTTTAATAACAAAAAAAACAACAACTTTTGTATAAAATGCAAAAAGCTTTTGAAAACACATAAAACAATAATAACTTCTAAAATCCATTGAAATTGTATCACCTTAAATTGTAAAAAAATTTAAAACAATTTTTAAAGACATAAGGAAAACATTATATTTTATATCTGAAGTACTATATTTTACAGAGAATTTAACTGCATTTTCCTCTTTAAAAAAAATAGGAGTGAGTCTAAACAAGCACTAATTTAGGTTTTTCTTAATTATAAAATGTACCATGATTTGGATTCTGTTCCACAACACATATCATTAGGCTAGTAAGATTTTCTGGTAAGTCTGAGGAAAATATAGATGGATTGACTGCCAAGAGCATGTATATAATAGTGGCCATTACTAAATGAAAAGACTAAGGCAGCTGAAATTTGTGATTCTTTAACTAAATATAAAAAAAATCAAATCAAAGCAATACCTCAAGAACCCCTCCAGTAGAATATTTTAAGACTCGAAGAAAAGCTTTAGAACGCTGAGCCTTTGCTTTTGCTGCAAACACAGGCACGGACCGAAAATTATAAACAAACGCATGTAACAAAGCCATCATAGGAATTATTCTACATGACAGTTAAAGAAGAAGAACAAAATCACCATATCTTATATTTTTATGTCATAACTTAAAAAGGACTTTTACATTTATCATGGGAACATTAGCCTTGGTGGAGGAAAAAAAATTTATGGAAGTATATCACATTACATTAGAGCAAACAACAGGAAATGCCTTCACTGGTGATATCAAAACTTTTGAGTGTCATATTTGTATTTTGTGAACCACCTAAGAATACTTACAATTGAGGTAATACACATGGAATAAAACCCGCTTTAAAGGTACCATATAAACCTGAATATTCCTCAATTAAGAATCAAAACAATCAATTTCAATTTAAAAACCCTAATTAGATAATATTAGATTTTCCGTTCTCCAGCACCACACCTATTAATCAAAGTGCAAAAGTCATGACCTAGCATACCCTTATGCATAGATGAGCTTTCTCATGCCTACCAAAAATCAAACCTCCAAACCATGAAATATTTAGTAAAACCAAATTCAATTTTGTCAATTAAGGGAAAACTTGGAGCGGAACCATGGTATCTCAATTCCATTTAAGCTAGAAATATTATATTCAGGGCATCAATTTGATGTTGGCGACAATAGTTCTATTATCTACAATCAAATTCATTTTTCAACTTACATTCCAATTATCTCGTAATGTTTGTAGGATGGTATGATCACTCCATCAAAGATCTCAGATTTGCAAACATAAAGGTACAAACAAAGATAACACATCAGGGTTTGAAGGTGAGAAAAACCGCATCAACACGTCGACAAAGGAATGGTCCTGGGTGTTCAGTTCATTGAACTTTCAAACAACGCTAAGAGGATCATATATAACAAATAAATAAATGAGAATTCCTTTGGTGTTAAACAATATTTGAAAAATGGACAGTTACATGCCCAGAGCAAGAACCCTAGGTTTGGCCCATATTGCGACGAATTTATAGATTGCCCCCAGATCCCGCGGCTCTTGGCAACACGGATCAAATCATGACGACCTTCTGCTTGGTGCCCTCGATGGCCGCCTCGCAAGCTCGCCTGAGCTCCTCGTCATCGGCGCTCGATTTCGCCATTGCAGCGTCTCCGCTCCGACAAATTCAACCGGAAACGTCAATGTGAGCCTAAAATCTAGATACGAGACGAGTCGGTGCTCTGAATCTTAAATAAAAATACGAAGCAAAGTTATGATAATAACCCTTTTGCTTACCCGCCCAATGGAAGAACTTGGAGCAAATTACAGGGTCCCAATTTTGGAGATTGAAAAGGGTATTAGGGTTTTCGAGTGGTGGGGTTTTAGGATTTAGGGTTTTTCGGTTGGAAAAATGGAAGAACAACAAAAGGAAAATAGAAAAAGAAAAAGAAAACTGGCCGGAGTCTGGAGAAGTTGCATGGCAGCACTTCTGCTAGGCTGGCCGCTGCCGCAGGCTGGGCATGTGGTAGAAGAAGGGAAGGTGGAAGGAAGAAATAAAGAAAGAAGGAAAAAAATTAAGATCCTTTGTTTTGGCTTTGTTTTTATTTTTTATTTTTTTATTAAAACATTCTAATTATTATTATTATTTATATTAAAGTATAAAATAAAATAATAATAAAAATATTTTTAAAATATAATCAAGGTTTAATAAATATTTTACAGCGTTTGAAGTGATATAGATGAATGAAATTAATTAATATTTGTAACCCAAAAAAAGTACACCTATTGAAATTATTAATTCAAATATTTATGTTATTTTATTAATTGATAAATATTTATGGCCATTTTTATTTTTAATTGAATCTTTATATTTATTTTAAATTTTAATTAAATATTTATTTATCTTTTTAAATCAATTTTATAGTATATAGAGTGACATAAATGAATGAAGGGTATATGATGTAATTATTAAGGAATATAAAGGGTAAAATTTGAATAGATTTAGGATAGATGTAACTTTAGATGTTCACTCTGGAGATCTTTGCATTAGCTTTTATTAAATGCCAGTAACTTTTAGAGAGCGAAAAATGAGCTTTCACGTGTTTTTCTTGAATTAAAGTCAGCGTTCTTTGTTCTTGTCTGAAAATCTGGTGTCGAATAATTAGGTGGGGTGAAAATTGAAATACTATGCGATGGCAATGTTCCTGGTCGGGTCGGTCGGGTCGGATCACTCCATTCATTCAATCAAGCCCGTGTGAGCCACGATTATGTATGTTTCTTTATTAGGTTTTGGGCAATATTTAATTTTTTATAAAAAAATCTAAAATTTTAAAATAATTTTAAAATAAAAATAATTTTAAACTAGTGTTAATATCATGGTCGATAAATATTTTTGTATTAACTTAAAGAATTTCAAAATATTTGTAATTTTCAAATTATTGGCCCCAATGATATTGTTGCATTAACTTTAAAAAAAATTGATAATCGTAATCAATGTCAGTATGTCTTGTTTTATACACTAATTTCGCATTATTTCGTTAAAAAGCATATTTGATGATATAATTTTTCGTACCTTTGTGTTATTATCCCATTTAAGAAAAATTATATATTCGTCCATTTAATGATTGCATTCAATTTACTTAGAATTATGATAATACAAAATTTCTTGATTTTTCGTATGAGAGAGACGATGAAATAAATAAAAGTTTAAAAATATATGTTTTTTTATTTGATTGTGCTATAAAAAAAATATAAAAAATATAAATAGTATTAAAATTAAATGAAATTTTATATATTTTTTATTATTTAATCTTTATATAAAAAAAACTACAATTAGTTAAATTAATTTGAATTAATATACAAAAATAATATAATACTTCTCTAAAATCCATTCAAATTGTATCACCTTAAATTGTAAAAAAATTTAAAACAATTTTTAAAGACATAAGGAAAACATTATATTTTTATATACAGAGAAGTACTATATTTTATAAAGGAATTGCTTACCATTTTCCTCTTTAAAAAAATAAGTAGTATAAACAAGTACTAATTTGGGTTTTCTTAAGTGTTCTTGAATGGATTTATTCGGTTATCGATAAAAGCGGAAATCCTATTCTTTCTTTTCCCGAAGCGGCATAATCCCGTTTTTCTCGAGTTTAATCTGCGTTGGCACGTGATATCTTGGCTTATCTTTTGTAGGCTTGATGTGAACATCATGGCTTTCAAATTCAAATAAAATCTTCTTTAGTTTCTTGAGTTGATCGATGGGACACCAGTGAAATCGATTGGATTTATAAAAGTGGCGGAAAACAAGCAAGCAATACCGATCGTCGTGAATACTTATCTGAAGAATTACATACGTCATCGCATAATCACCTTTGGGCGAAATATGACAATGCAGTTGTACACTTTCCATGGCGCTGACCATGAGAACATATTATAATCTTTATTAATCCCAGCGTGCGCATTTGGGTGATGAGCCAGTAAACGATCGTTCTCCAGCCCGTCTTATCGTATGCCTCGTGGCCCAACACAAGATCACCTCCTTTGGGAGTATGATCCGCCTTGATAAAACATGAGACATCTCGCATGTCTGAGACGTATTTCTAAAACCCGGAGTCACAAGTGTGTGCCTTTAGTGGTCACAACCAGTGAATCCTTCGTCTACCATGCAGGTGATATAAAAACATATCATTCACTATATTTATATGTAATGTCAGACGAAAAAACATGGGCGTATGTCTTTTACATTACATGTCATGCTAATTATACTGTTCAATTCATTAATAGACAATTCAAAAAATAATTAATTAATTACCTTAATTGAAAAGACGTTATGAAAAAAAAAAATAATGGTAATTTAAATAGTAATTAATTAATTACCTTAATGAAAAGACGTTATAAAAAATAATAATAGCTGGGGACGAGGTCGAATCGGGTCAACGGATCACGGCCTCGATGACGTCGACATGACATCATCAAGCGGTTCTTGGCGTCGAGCCAGGTTCGAGCAGTAGTGGTGGCACTGTCAGGCCTCCTCCCGGCGTGTACCTTATCAATATTCTCGTCTCGGCGAGTAGATTTAAATATGTAATAAGAATTTAACTTTCATACGGTAAATTTTTTGAAGCCAGACAAAACCTCTCGAACAAACCTAATCCAGCATGTTTGGTTCTAAGCTATGGTAAACTCACGGTACCATATGCTTAGGCCATGAAAATGGCATGCCACAGATCCTTACTTAGTTAGAAAACAAAACACAATAACGGAGAAAATTGTCGATTAGCGTCACGATTTGGAATGGTTATCTTGTGTGAATTAGCGACGGTCCGCGAACACGAACTCAAGTTCTTCTCCTCTATCCCCTTCGTTAAAACACTGGCCTAATGAGATTGCCACTCACGAGATAAGAGTTTTCTCTAGATCTTGATGTGAGTCAAAATGTGTATCATTAGGGTTAGGGGAGGGACTTGAGCACTATTTATAGAGTATTCGACCACGGGCCCTCTCATTACGAGTCGGGTCGTACTCGGCCCACACTAGCCAGCCCCATAGCAGACTGATTAAGAATCCATATATCTCACATTTATTAGACCAAACTAATTCAGTTAATTTCAATTCATATAGCCCACATTAAGAAATTATTACAGTGTGGTGCGTGGTTGTCATCATCTTAGTGTGACATCGTCTTAAATAACGTGCGGCGTTTATTTTTCGTCATCGTGATACGACATTTATTTGTGTGAAAGAGATTTAGACGAGTAAAGTACATCTGATTAGCGACAAAAAATCAAATCAATGATCGTTAATATGTTGTAAAACTATAATCATATGTATTATAGTCACAATAGTAATATCAATTATATAAGCTCCATTATCAATTGTCTAGGCTTTAAGCCGATTCATTATGCTATAAACCTAGATGTTGTTTCATTATTTATGATTTTTAATGATTTTGATTTTATATTTCTATCGATATATTGCTAATTTGAATCAATAAAAGTATTTTTTTCTTAAAAAAAAAAAGTATGTATGAGATAAGAAACCATATATAAGAATTTAAAAAGAAATATCAAAATAGTTCTAATAATTCAATAATAGTATTACTTTAATTCATAATTCTTAGTTATTTCGACTGGATGAATGTTATCAATGTAATAAATAAGGGATAATTCATTGGTTGATTGTATCATAAATTGCACTATTGTTGCTGGATTGGGCATTGGGCTTGATTATATTGAACGTAACGTTGATCATGGTTTAAAATAATTATACCATTAAATGTTTAATAGTGTTTAATAGCATTAAGTATTAAATAGTGTTTAATACTGAATACTGAATAGTGTTTAATAGCATTAAGTATTAAATAGTTTGTTTTTTAATATTGGGTAATGAGTAAGCATGACAATGAGACGTATTATTTTGAGTTTCCGCCCCAACCAATTTTTAATGGGATGAGTTTGGTTTAACTATAATCGGATTTTTAATAGGTTTGGGTTTATTTTCTCAAATCCGAAACGGGTTCAGGTATTGTTACTCCTTGTAAAACCCGGGAAAATTAGAAATTTTCAAAAATGGTAAAATCTTAATAAAAATAATAAATTGTCATAAGGGTTCGAGGCGCAGAAAGTCTACCAGATATCGGATGTGAAGCGGACGGTAGTGGATTAAATTCGATCTCGTAATCCTAGTGAGCAAAGTTTCGTTGAATTATGAGACAAGCGGAAATTTTTCCGATTTTCTGGGTGATAAGTTGTCAGTGACTCCAGGGACGAGATTTTTACAAAAATCTCGAAAGTCAGGAAATGGCTTGGGCTAAGTTCATTTAAAATAAAGTAAACTGAAAAGAAATAAATTGTTTGTGGCAAAAACGGACCAGATAGTAATATGAATAAATGTATCAAAATAATAATAATAAGTCATGGAATTATATTTTAAAATAACTTTTATTATTTTATTTTTATACTTTAATATAAATAATAATTATTATTATAATGTTTTTAATAAATAATTTATAAAAATTCATAATATTTTATTTTATGAAAAATATTAATTTTAATATAATAATAAAAATAATAATAAAATTAAAAATAAAAACAAAAATAAAATGTAAGCAGAGGTGAGTTTGAGAATTTTCCATATCAAATGCATACATTTAAATAAATAGAGGCGATTAGTAATTGTACTTCTCTGAATTCAATTAATGAAAACCAGATGAATTTCCAGTATTTCGATGAGGTTGGTTTTGAGATGCTGAATTCTAGTTTTCCCTATCAAGAAACAGTCATGAGCTTAAAAGCGAATGACTCAGAAAATTCCAGCAACAAGGCAGAAGGGGCAGAAGAGAGTGAAACAAGTGCAGAGGGGTTAGTATTGAAAGAATTACCCAGCTAATTGAAATATGCATTTTTAGAACCAAGGAAAGCAAAACCAGTGATTATATCAGCTGATTTAACTGAATTGGAAGAGCATAAACAGCTAGAGGTTCTAAGAAAATACACAGCATAAACTGATTTAGGAGGTTATTTATATACTTTTTATTTGTATGATTGAGTTAGAAGTTTATTTTCAATTTATTTAGAATTTTCTTGTGTTTAATTTTTATTTTTTCTCTGGTTTAGATTGAATTTGTTGATTGTATGTTGTGTGGGTGATCAAATTGATGAATATTGTTGAAGGGATGAATGGTTTGAATGAATTGAATGAACTGCAATACATTTTGAAAGATGAAAATAAGGTTTTTGAAGGAGAGTTAATTATATTGTGATACAATTTTTATATCGCAGTACAATTATTTCCATTTTAAGGAAGGTCTCGCGATACCATGTTCACTGCATTCATTAATATTACAATAAATTATATTGCAATATAAATTTAATATCGCAATATAATCTGATGTAAAAGGCTGAAGGAGTGTATTGCAATATAAAAAGTTTATATCGCAAAATAGTTTATCTCAAAGACAATGAAGATTATATCGCGAGATAGATTTTATTTATATCGCAATATGACCAGTTGGCCAAGGAGCGAGGTTTATCTCGCGAGATAGAGTGATATTGCAATATAATTTAAGTTTGAAAGACAAGAGATTATATTGCAATACAAAGGCCACCTTGCGATATAAATACAAAAAGCCTTCATCTACCTTACAATACGATTGTTGATATAAATGGAGACGAGTCTGCAAATGTCAAGTTTGACAAAATTTGAAAATCCTTCATCAAAATCCTTTGTCCATAACCCAAAACTCTTCATCACGCCATTTCTCAACCTATTTCCACACACGAAACCTAGAACCAGAAAAGCCATGATTGAACAACAAAATCTGGTTCCGAACCTCAATGATATGATGGAAGAGTGTGCCAGCGATGAAACTGAAGCAATTTTGGAGACTCCAATTGAAACAATGGAGGCGGACTAAATCGGTGAGAATCCCGAGACGGAGCGAGAAAGCGAGAGGGCCCAGAAAGCCGAAGGAAAAGAGGCGAGAAGAAGAGAAGAAGAAGAAAGTCACGGGAACCATCTTCGAATAAGGTCAGATTCATCTGGACCAGCTCATGCCATTTGGAAGAAAAACTTGAAAGGAAATGATTCATTGGAGAGAGGTTTCGATAAGGCCATATCACCACCCTTCAAGGAAATTGTAGAGAAAGAGAGGTTGGAATTGTTGTGTAGTCACGAGAGAGCTGTACTTGTTGAGGTAGTCAAAGAGTTCTATGCAAACATAGTGCGACCCTGAGGAAAGTGTCTTCGTTAGGGGCAAATGGGTGGGTCTCTTTTTTGATAGAGAGGACATTAACGAGGTCTTCAATCTTAAACTAGCCAAGGACGGACCACAGTTCAAATAGATGAAGAAAAGAGCGGAGTACCAAAAATGGTTGATCTCTCAGCAGCGGGAAGGCGGATGGGTTGCCCGGCAGCAGAACCAGCACAAGGAAATCCACAGAGGATCTCTAACAGAGGAGGCAAAGGTTTGGTTCTATTTCCTCGCATCAAATCTTTTGCCTTCCAAACATCTCACAACTGTAGAAATGAGAACAGTACTTGTATGCTGCCATTCTCAATTTCTAAGATCAATGTTGGGAAGATGATTGAAGAGTCCATCTTGGACTACTGTAAGACCAACTACAGAGGACTCATGCCTCACCCATCAATCATCATTGAACTGTGTGCAACATGGGAGAAATCACCTACCTATGGGAAGAGGAAGTAAATTGCCCAAAGGTATCCCCTCTAACACTGATTGGCTATAACAAAGACCCAAGGAACAAAGGGAACGCAGTGATTGAGGAGGAAGAAGAGATCTTGAGAATTGAGCAAGCTCCAAGAGAGGAAGTTAATATGGAAGCTCAAAAAATAAATGAAGTACCAACTGTGCCATTGTACACGAGTGCAATGGAAGAGGTACCAAGTCACGAACTTCCATACTGGCACCTGTTTACAGGAACTAGAAGCTTCAGTCCAACCTGGGGCAGACCTCAAGAAGCTAGGAACATCCATCCACCTCGGTACACTTCTCCTGGGGATACAAGGAATTTCCCTGAGCAAGCTGGAAGCTTAAGACAAGGCCAGGGAAATGGTGAAATGATGGAGATGCTCCAATTAATGAGGAAAGAAATGCACGAAAGGGATAGGCAGCTCAAGTTGCAACTGCAACTAAGGGATGTATACCTGGATCAAGAGCTGAGAAAGAGGTACCGGTACTAGGAGGAGAATATTAGGCTAAGGGATGAGGAATGGCACAAAAATTTAGAAGAAGGGGTAAAGAAATGGATGGACTCAGTGGAGGATAAAAATGTTGAATTTTGGGAACAAGCAGAACAGAGAGACATTGAGCTTTGGGAAGAAGCAGGGAGGTAAGAATATCTTCTCGTTGACAATATAGAAAAGAGGGATAAGGCTCTTCAGGGAGGAAATAAGGAACAGAGATATGGCTATGATCTCTAACATTCAAGAAAGGGACGGGATCAATAGTGAAACAACAAAGAAACATCATGCTATTCTGCAACAGTTGATGGTGAGCAGGGATAAGACTATAGCTGAAAACCTAGCTCAGAGAGAACTTAATTGGGTTAACAGTTTGCAACACATGAAGGACATCCTGAAGAATCTGTATGCTGAGGAGGTAAACAATAGAACATTGCTAAATTCACTGGCCAAGAATTGAGGAACTGACAGGAGCAACTGCCAAGGTTCTTGATTGGGCAATGAAGACAGTATCTGGCAAGAAAAAGGTGCCACTGCCCCAAATTAGAATCTCAGATTGCCACCCTTATGTTATAGAACCTCTTGGGTGTTTAAATGAGCCTCCTTACATACCTTTTGTCAACCCTAACCCTGTTGAGCCAAAACCCCCTGCAATTTGTAAGGTTCTACCTCAGGATGAAACTTATAGAACATTCAGACCAGTGGGAACAGACCCACCAGAAGGGGAAGTTGATCCAGTAGAGCAGGTAGCAGCATTTTTGAAAAAGCTGGAAGAGAATCCAGGGCTGGAAGAAGAGCTTGCAAAACAACATGAAAACCCAGAGCCTCCAAAGACTCCTTCAAAGGACAAGATATACAAAAGAAATCGTAGCCATTTGCAATCCCTGTCTATCTTACAAATTTTAGTTCCTCCTCAATTTAATTGAATGCCAAAGAGTATATTTGAAAAATCTTGTGTCAACTCTTCTAAGTGTTGATTTTTGTGCTTATGTTTGCTTGAAATAATTGTTCACAATTACTGCATTGTGAAAATTTTATGTTCGGTTTTGTTGAATAATTGAATTAGGAAGAGCTGAATAATGTGCTGTATGAAATGTTGTGTTGGATTGATATAGGGAATAAATGAAATTGCTTGTGTTGTCAATTTCCGATCTGAAATGATAAATTGGATTGAATGATGAATGATGGTATGTCACAACAACTACGAATATCTTCTATAAACATTTTTTAACTTATGCGATGTCAAATTCAACAAGTTTGTTCTCTTAAATAATTAAAAACATAAAAAGCATTTTTATAAAAAAGAAATTGTTATTTTTCAAGAAAAACATGGATATGGATATGGTTAAATTTACAAAATGGTAGATTATTTAACCAAATATTTCAATAATAAATGGCCTCCAAATCACCTGCATAAATTGAAATCACCTTTGCAAACCCATACAATTGCTTGAAAAGATCAATTAATAACTTATAACAAAATTATCAATCATTACTTAAGACACTGCCTGACTGCAATAAACTGGGAGATATTTGCAGTAGACATTTATAAGGAAAAAACCCCCCATTAAAGCACTTAAACCAAAATCAGAACCAAGCAAGCCCTAAAATTTTCACTTGTTTACATAAAACTGTTTTCTGTTCTCAAAAACAAGGAAAACATGAAAGCATATTTTGGTTTCCACTTGGGTTTTATTATGAAAAACATAAAAAACACTAAATTCAAAATACAAAGAAGAATTTTGAAAGAAGGCTTTTTGGTGTTCTTTGTGTTTCCAAAAAATGTTCTCAAAAACAGTTTTCTAAAACAAGAACCAATCAAGCCCTAAACATCTGACATTCATTCCCAAACAACCTCTTAATCAACCAGTTCTAAAAATCATTTCACATTCTCTCCAAAAAATTATAGGGCCTTTAATGTTGAATTAGTTGTATGGCTAAAAAACCCGGCCACGGGGCAACCGGTGCTAGCAATCAAGACCACGAAAATAAAACAGAGAAAACAGGAAGATTTGAAAATGGACAAAACAATATGCAGGCAAAATAATAGGAATCATTGTGTATGGTAGTAAAAAAACAGATATTGAAAATTATTCTAGTGAAAAAAAAAAAGAAAAGAGGATGATGAAGGTGCAACAAAACTATCAGAATTCACCAGAAAAAGAAACCACTAATCTCAATCCTCCTCAGCAATAGTTCCCTTCTCGCTAACGTAGATACCGTCAAGGAATTTCCGGATATCTTTGTTCTTGACATGGCATTTCTGTCAACCAAACACAAATTCGATTCTCAGCAAATGCAGGTAATAAACAACATGTTTTTCATATGCAGGAATAGATTATGCAAGAATGTAACCTGGTTGATGAGGGCAGCCGAACGTGAAACAAGCTCGATATCATTTCCATCCAATACCAGTTCATCCTTAACCTTCTCAGACCGAAGAATGGAAACCCCTTCGAGCATATCGACCTTTCTCACCTGAGATAGCTCCACAAAGGCAAAAATCAATGAGAAAACCATGGAAAGAGCATTGAGTCAGTTCTGAACATAAAGACTTTAGATCACAAGATTCAAATTTGAAATTAATGGATATTTAAAGAGGATTGGTAGGTAAGAAACCCAACAATTCAGATAGAGAATCAGCTTAGGAGGCATCCTCTACGGAAGGCTTTGAAAATAATTGAGAAAATGTTTCCTAACAAAATCATTGCAAATCACTACTCTAACAACCCATAAAAGCATCCCTATGAAATTTCTAGGGTATCCCTTTATACAAACTACAGATCATATCAGCAAAGGGTCTAAGGAAATATCAATTATTATGAATCATTTGAAACAATGCAGAGCTCATAGAAATAGAAAAAAAAAATACAATGAGGGAGTGCGTGTATGTTCTCAAATTTCAAGTCTGAATATACTTGATAGTGCGAAATTGTCATTTAAATAACTTTTTTTCAACTTTTCATAATCAATAATGATTCAAATCACTAACAGTAAACAATTAAAAGTTAGTTAAAAAGTTTAGACTTCATGTAAGTTTTTGAAGTTTCATCCCAAAATAAAGGGGACATCTTGCATGGATCCCTCCCATTCATAACTATTTTTCTCTAAATGGAATGAGATTTGAAATTTTATTTCACCATTTTGGGCTCCTTATTACAAATTCCCCTTCATTCTCACGTACCAAGGGAAGCATTACAACAACATCTGGATCAGGCAAAATATTCAATCTATAAAACACACAGCTTACAGAGTCAAAGTATTACAAATTCAGGTCTGGGATTTATTACCATCCCACCCATTATACACTCAATTATTCTGATACCAAGCGTCCAAATTCGGAGCGGATCATTCAATGGGATCAAACTTTACCAAAAAAATCGAATATGGTTTTTATTGTTTTGAATGTTTTTTAATGATTTATTTATTCTAAGAAATGGAATATAAGGTAGAAGGAAGTTTATCAGTAAGAGAGATTCTATCTACTGAGCAGAGCTGCTGGCAAGGCATTTTCAAACTTCCTCTTCAAGAACACCAGAAGAGCTGAACCAACCAGCGGTCCATAACAATGGCGATGTACACCAGCAGCCAAATCAAAACTTAAATGTTGTTGTATAAAGGAAATATCCCTTTATACAATGTCCCCTCATTGTATTTTTGTATATTTTAGAAACTTAAACCTCATTGAAAAACCATGGACAGAAAATGCAGCTAATAACATTCAGATATCACTATCCATTGAAAAAACATAAATCATTGGAACTTTTGTCATAAAGCAGATGAAGCCTAGAACAGTCTAAGATCAAAATCCAAAGGAAAACCCCGGTACTACTTTAAATATATCCATAACATAATAAAAATGAAAACAAAACAATACCATCATCCAATGAAATCCCAAAATATATTCTAAGCTCACAAGAAAACCAAAATAACTAACATATACTTCCGGCATTTACATAGATTTATATTCTGTTGTGCAACTTTAAGCATGAAAATTGAATCCCAGAAAAACGAATCTTACGTTCTTCATCGAATATAAAACAAAGTGAACACAGAACAAGCAAAGAGAACCGCACCTTCTTCTCACCGAGAAAGTTCCTGATCTCAATACCCTTGTTTCCATTGGTGATGGAGGCATTGATTGGAAAGTGGGCGTAGACGAACCTCATTTTCGTTCGGTATCCTTTGGTGACACCGGTGATCAGATTCTCAACGTGGCTGAGGGCAGTACGGATCGCGGCGCTGGTCTTGCGAGAGCCGAACCAGGCTTCTACCTTCAGCTTCCGCTTCCCAGACTCATCCTTGATGAGCTGGAAATCCAAGTTCAGATGCTTGAAATCCCGACAAAGCTTGCCTCGCGGACCCTCGGCCTCGATCAGCTTGGCCTTCACAGATATCTTCACGTTGTCCGGGATGTCCATGGTCTCGGAGGACAATATGGTCTTCATTTTCGGATGAGGGTAATGGAGCAGAGGATGGGAGAGAGAAAAACCAAAACCAAAACCCTAGAGGAGCGTGGGTAAAGACGAACTCAGAACCCTAATGCGACGATTTTATAGTAGCTAGTAGCTACTGATGTGAATAGAAGGTTATTTGCGAGCCCTAATCTTAATTGGGCTGGGCCGATCTACCAGATAAGCCCAATAGTTAATTCTCGGGCTGGGCTATGCAATCGACTGTCCTACCAAATAAGTCTAAATCAGGATTAGGATTTTTAAGGTGTGAATTAAAATCTAAACTGAAAGTCTGAAAGTGATTTATTTTTTTTCCTTTTTTTATTTTTTTATATTATTAAATATGGAATATTCCATTTATTTGCTTAAATTATACTGATTTCATTAATATTTATTTTCTTTTTTAAAAAAAATAAATATAGTAAATTCTCTTGGCCGATATTCAAACCTGAGACAATTTTCATCTCTATCTCCTATATTTTAAAAATATTAAGAGCTTTATTATCATCATATCAGTTAGACATGATGGATAATATTTATTTTGTTTAAATTTATTATTTTTCCAGATTTTATACTTAAAATTATATAAATATGTTCCATCGGACTCGAATTGAACATCTTTTTCCTTATGTCTTGTATTTTTTAAACATTAAATACTTTACCATATGAGCTAACTGATAATATTTATTTTGATTAGGATTTTTATTACTTTTTTATGTTTCAGGCTTAAAAATATATAAAAACATGAATTCGAATATTCATGTTAGGTGCGTGACGGGTAGATGTGGGAAATGGGTCATTTCGGGAGCAAATATGAGTCAAATCATTCGGCTCGCATTTCTACTCTTGCTCATGTTTATCTAGTTCGAGCTTGTTCTTTTTAGTCCGACTAAAATAGTAAAAATATTACAAATTAATTTTATGATTTTTAAAATAGTTTATAAAATAGGATTTTGTATAAAATACTTTATTGTATATTGTTATGTTGTGAAAATGTTATATGATCAATTGATTTAATTATTATTAATACTATTTTATTTTAAATTATTTTTCATATGCGTATTCGGGTTAGGTGAGTGAAAGGTAGAGGTGAGAAGCGGGCCACGGGTGAATAGGTCGCTATTTAACAGTGTTCTATTCAAGCAATGTTTGTTTAAGCTCAACTTGACGCTATGCATGTCATTATCAAAATAGTAAAAATATTGAAATTTAATTTTAGAATTTTTAAAATATTTTATAAAATGAAATTTTGTTTAAAATACTTATAGTTTTTTTTTATGTTGTAAAGATATTATATGATAAATTATTTTTATTACTATATATAAAAATAAATTATTTTAATTATTAGTAATATTATCTTATTTTTTATTATTTTTTCATATAACTTGCTTATTTTATTAAAACAGTTGAAATTATGTCGGAATGATGATTTTTTTTTGTCATTCATTACCCGAAACCACTCATCTATACATATCTCCACCATTTTTTTCTCAAGAAAACGGTTATTCCACAAGATCTAGGTTTTCATTTATTTTTTTCGTGTTTTAGTCGTCGTCTTAGTGTGGTGTGTGATTATCGTCGTCTTAGTGTAGTGTGTGGTGTGTGGTTGTCATTATCTTAGTGTAGCGCTTATACATCGTCGTCTTGGTGCAACGTTTATTTTTCGTCATCGTGATACGACATTTATTTGTGTGAAAGAGATTTAGACGAGTAAAGTACATATGATTAGCGAAAAAAAAATCAAATCAATGATCGTTAATATGTCGTAGAACTAGAATCATATGTATTATAGTCACAATTATAATATCAAATATATAAGATCAATTATCAATTGTCTAGGCTTTAAGTCGATTCATTATGCTATAAACCTAGATGTTGTTTCATCCTTTATGGTTTTTAACGATTTTGATTTTATATTTCTATCGATGTATTGCTAATTTAAATCAATAAAATTATTTTTTTCTTAAAAAAAAATAGTAAAGTATGTATGATATAAGACACCATATATAAGAATTTAAAAAGAAATACTTAATTTTATTCTTCCTCTATTTAGTTTGTACTTTGATTTTGCAGATATTATTTCTTATTTTTCATAAATTTTTCGGAAAAGACCCATATAAATTAATCAAAATAAAATTTAACACCTTTGTTGAGAATCTTTCTAACAGATGTCCTAAGACCTAAAAATTCCTAAAAAACAACTCATGGCTCGACTATCGAATCTACCTGAATCGCCGAGCAGATCACTGAAGCAATTAATCCCGTACACAAACAGATATGGTGGTGGTATTCATTACTTCTCCACGGCAAAGTCATTTTCTGCCCTAATACTGCAGCTTTGAGCAATAGTACATTGACAGGACCGTACATTTTTCACACAATTTATCTTTTATGGCAGAGAAAGAGGATCCATTTTTTGGTTACTGACGATTTTCTTCCCATAATGTTAGTAAAGATGACTCTTATTTCTGAATTAAGTACTTATTATTCCCTCCGCAACTACCTTAATCATTATTAAGAGGACTTCCTATTTTGCCTGAGGCTTACTTAAATTATTTCTAATGAAATAATCCTACGCTCAGAAAGAGAGAGTCTGGCGATAAATCTCCGCTCGAGATGCTGCCGCCTCGAAACAAGGCTGAGCCAAACAAGGCGTCCCGGCTACGGGATCTCTACGCGCCCAAGCATGGTCTACTGGGCATTCCTAGGCTCGCTAAGGTCTGGGGCCTAATCTCCTGCACGGCGAGGGCTCAAGACGATATCTCGGACTGAACTGGTGTTTTGGACTTTTCCCTTCTCGTGGCTTCCTTTAACCATTCATCAAGCAGGAATGCGCTTCTACCAAGGGCCTGTATGTGTACTCACAAACTCACTGAATCTGGAATTTATTCAATATATTTGTAAAATATCTTTAAAACCTTAATTTCAAATAGAAGCAGTCATTTGTTTTTATATATTGAAAACAAAATGTTCTTTTAAATAGTATTTATACTGATCAAAATTCTTCCACTTGTAAAAAGATTAGGTGTACATTTTTTTTTTTTACAACTGAACACTTTAATTATAATGTAATAAATTATTCTCATTGAGACTCGAACTCAGGACCCTTCCCTTTGCCGTTTCCCCAATGCTAAACGCTTATCGCCACGGAAACATACATGGAATCTTTCGTATATTAGAATAATATATACTGTATAGACAGAAGAGTAAATTATTTTTTGAAAAGATAAATTTTTCTTAAATTCATGAATTAATATTTGAGCATGAAAGTTTTCTAAAATATTATTTAATGTAAAACCTTTATTGTGACCTATATAAAATTATGAGGAATTTGATTAAAGATTTAATCTAAAAGAGGTGTGTGAATGACTTATTGTAAAATTAATCTTGAAAATATTACCATTTCAAACAAAAATATCCTTAAAAGATAAAGATAAATCACAAGCATTTTACCCCCATTTTGCATATTATAATTATATCTTCAAGGGTATTTTTGTTCAAAAATAGTATCTATTTAATTTTTTTGGATTTTAAAGAAAAAATGTTCAATTGAGATATAACTCAAGTGGTAAAGGAGTAAGATGAGCATACTGGATAACCATGATCGAAGTAAGAAAAAAGTACTACATCTTAAGAAAAGTGAATAGAAGTCCAAAAGAAAAAGAAAAAAAAAAACGTTATTTTTACAAATAAGTTTTGGATTTATCCATTTTATAATCCAAATGGTTCACTAACATTGGCAAGAGTATGTAAAATGAGGTAATCTGGGACCACTGGGAGGTGTAAGAATACCTAAGAATTAGACGACAAGATATTGGTAATAAAGATCCGTAGTCTTCATGTTCGCTCAAAACATAAACAAAAAAATACGGCTGAAACAACTCAAGAAGACAAAACAAAACACTGTAGTAAAGAAGGATTCGAGTCTAACGAAACGTCGGTGGTCCAAGACACTGGGCCCTCACCTCAGATCAAGATAAGGGACAATCGTCTCTCAGCAGTAGAATCTGATCTCATTCATCCAAGTCAGACGCACCCAGACTCTAACGAATCCCAATTATTTGCACAATCGAAACACGATAAGGGCATTGTTGGGCTAAGAAGATTTTTTTGCTTTAAGACTATTTGAAAAGTGTGAGAATATAAATGTGAAGGCTGGTTTAAACGAGTAGAGACATGCTGGTTAAAAATCGAATCCAAATAACGCTGCTCATTCGAAAAATAGAAACCAATAGGTTGACCAACCGAACTCTAAGATTTGACGGCGCAGAACGGCGTGATCACCGACCCTGCAGAGACTTTCCTTCACAAAAGCGTCATTTATTTAACTATTTAAACCTATCTCCTTCTTGTTCAGACCATGAATATTTTTTCTATTCACCATGGCCATGATTTCAAAGTCCCAACAGTATCGCTTTAAGTTTAAGAGAGGGGTTCAAACGCTTATAATTTTTCAAAATTTTAGGAGGGCATTTGTCCCCTAAACCCCACATAGCTTCACCCCTATCAATGTTAATCTGACTTAAATTCGGCATGATTGTTTCGCTCACCATCGATCCGATTCCAATTCTAAAAACATTGGCGCGGCGTGGGAATTATCGATCCGATTCCAATTCTAAAAACATTGGCGCGGCGTGGGTGGACTGAGTAACAGACAAGGAGAATAAGACATAGGATGATTGAGACATGAAACCTTCGGAAGGAAGGAAGTGAAGGCAAATGGGTTCTTTTCTTTGGTCAATACTCTTTTATCCTTTTATGATTCTCTACTCCCTTTAGCTTCCTCCTCCTTTCTTTGTAGCTTTCTTATTATCTACCTCTGTCTCCCTCTCTCTTCACTTTTTCTTGGATTTAATACTTCACACACTTTTACTTTTGTGGGATGGGGAAGTTTGGCTACTAGGCAACAACCATGGATTAACTAAAAATAAATTTGCAGCCTTCTCTCTCTCTCTCTCTCTGTTGTCCCTTTTGCATCATGGGATATATCATACTTCCTGCTTTTATGAAATTTTTTTAATAACCGTGATTCTTCGGGATAATTTATACGCATCTCAACTAATTTAATGGACTTTGGAGTTATTTCTCAGGTAAATTTCTAATAACTTTATAAAAATTAGAACCAGTGATCATTGAGGAGCATTTCAAGGCCAAATTCACGGTTCTATTCTCTTACATTTTCCACTTTACTTTTACTTTTGTTTTTTCCCTTCAAAACATTGGTTTTATTTATTTATTGAAAGATTATTTGGCGAGAATGATCGGTTTTTAACACCGCGCAGAGGCCCATAACACGAGCCCAACGTCAGGCTGGGCTGATAAGAAGAGGCTTAAGCATTCAAGACGGGCCCCTACTTATCCCTAAAACATGCACCCAAAACGAGTGGGCTTAAGCCACCCCTTTAGTGCGTTTCAGAATATAATCAAATAACTCAGACCGTTAAAAATACTAATCTAAATATCAGACATTATCCAACTTATATGAGCGGGATGATCAGATCTATTCAACTAGAACCGATCATAATGACCATTATAAATATTTCAAAGCACCCGATCCAGAATTATGACGTGAGACAAAAACTTCATTCCTAAGACCGATCTTCTCTTCTGGTTTAAATAACCGACTTAGGCATCTAGAAGGAATTCGACGCATCCCCCGCCGATCCTTCGTTGCTTACAGAGGTACCGACAAAGCAAAGACAACTGACCTGGCCCAACACCTAAAGACGTCAAATGCAGCTGATTAAAAATATCATCAATGAATAACAACACAATAGCACTCGAACTTGGTTGATACTCGTGCTTCCCCCAACTCTTAACCATTGAGTCAAGTTTCATTAATCCTTCAAAATTTTGATAATTAAAATCCTAAATATTGAAGATGTGGCTTGACATAAAAGTCTTCTCATATTATTGATGTGTTTGTTCGCAAAACAACCTGTCAGATACCCATCATAATATGTAACGTTTCCAAATTTACGCTGATAAAAAGTCAATACGTTTAGTGAGACAAGATGTGTAAAAGATGCCCCAAAGTCTCCCAATAGAATTTATTATATTAAAACTAAAAAGTGTATTAAAAAAAAAAAGGATAAGTTTACCAATAAAAAAAACGTATTGATTTCCAATCTCTGGTGCTTTTGGATGCTATTTCTCTCTTCTTTTTTCGATCGAATGAAATGTTCAATGAGACTTTTTTATTTTTCCATTATAAAGTGTGTAAGAACTGTGGGACCACAAAAGCATATATACATTAAAACTATTTGATTTGGTGTAATAAGTGAGAAACCCCAGTGACGAAGTAAAACAAAAGCAAGTTATTTTTATTCCAATGATCTCTTCTATTTTAGTTTATGCTTTGATTCTGTAATATTATTAGTTTTTCATTTTTTAATTATTTTTAATAAATTCGCTTTCCGAATTTTTTTTTTTTTTTTTTTGAAATGACCCATATAAATTAATCAAAATAAAATTTATCACCGTTTTGAGTATAATCTTTTCTTGGGCTGTGATGTTCTGATTCCTAAAATATTTTTCAGAGAGAGAGAGATAGAGTATATATATATAAAGAGGCATATATATATATGTATATGTCAAAATATTATTAAAATTTTTAATTTCAAAATAAAAGCTGAAATTATTTCATTTTTATATTAAAACAAAATATTTTCAAATATATTTAATTGATCAAAACTCTTCCACGTGTAAAACAATTGAGTTTAATTTTATATCCTTTAAAGATTAGTTTGATGACTTGAAAAGAAACATGAAATTAATGAATTGTAAATATTTGCTATGAAAATTTAAAAAAAATCAATGTAAACCTGGATCTATGGACAAATCCCAGGTTTTTAATGGCCATGATAGTGTCTAATGCACCTCAACTAATTCAATAGGCTTTGCCTCATCCCGCACATTATAACTATTTTGTAAATAACTTTTTGGATTTGTCCATTTTATAAATGACTAACCCTAAAATATTTTGCAAGAGTTTTGTTTTTGCTTTTTTTAATCTTTCATCTAAAGGGAAAAGAGGCAAGATGTATATTTCAATTCTGTAAGAGAATCCCCAATATTTGGGCTTTTTGAAAAGTAGATTGCATTATGAAGGCAGAATGGTTATCTAGGACTCCCATATAATCAATCCTCTTACAATATAATTAAAAATCAATATTTTAAAACCGACCGACGGCTTGACAAGATCTACATAAAACCGCTCGATTCAATAAACTGCATCAAATCTAATCGAACAATAACTGACTGGCCAAACCAGCGAACTAAATGTCGAACCGACAAATCCAAGAATCGAACCTGGTCGAACGCCGCCTATACTTTTTTTCCAAGTTAAAACGATGTCATTTTGATGTTTTTTTACATCAAAACGATGTCGTTTTATTTAGAATTATAAAGCTTATGCGTTATATGCTCAGAACAAAAAAAAATCAATTAAATACAGTAAGCTTTACTGATTCAAACATTAAGGAAGTATATGTTTAACCACTCTATCACTTTATCATTAATAAGGATATTTTAGACATTAACAAAATTATATATTCATATAAATAAGTTTATTCCATTTTTAATATGTTTTCATATTTAAACATTATACATATTTGTAAAATAAATTTTAAAATACTTTATTTATATAAAAATAAAAATAATATTCAAATATCATTAATTATATATTTTTAAATATTAATATATTTATTACGTCACCTAGCTCAATCGCTTGGCTCAACCAATTTGGCCCAACTAGCGAACCGATAACTTTTCCGGTTCAACCACCGATCCGATTTTTTGGGAAACATAGTTAAAAAATACTGCATGACTTTGCATAATTATAAATACTTGCCAAGAAAGTATTTACTCTTATTCCTATGAAAGCAATTTTTTATTGCGTTTATAAATATAGAAATCAATTTTCCATTTAATATTTTCAACCAAACCGACAAAATTTGACTAACTTTATGCATTTTATTAAATTTTTAAATGAAAACAACCCTAAAGGTTAATCGATAAGTCTAAATCATAATAATATTTACTAAATGATCATTATTTCGAGTCCACTCAAGATTATTAGAATTTTACTTAACACTTAATTTTAAGACCAATAAAATAAGTCACACAAACTTAATCAGACCAACCATGATTATCAACAAAAAAAAAAAAAAATGAAGGAAAGGTATTGCATTTAATGCTAAGGTCATATTATTAACACTACCAAAGTCTTATAAAAAAAAGTAATATAAAATAAATTATTTGGGGACCAATAATATGATATTTTATTTTTTAATTAAGTTTATTTTTTCTAGAAATTAACATATACATAGGAGAGAGAACAAATAATGGTACGGAAAGGGGGCAATGGTGGGGCCCACATAAAACAACTACCAAATCGAACGTGTACTAGGTACGAATAGGAATAGGAATAGGAAGCATTACTACCTTCCACCTTCCTCAATCCTTAATAAGACAAACTCGACACGTGTCATTGATATAATGGATGAGACCATCTTATTTTCTTTGACGGTTTTGCCCCTCACCTTATGATATAGTTTAAAATTCACATTGGGATCTTGGCAATTTCAAATTTCTAAACTAGGGCCAATGAATAATGATATTGGTAACTTAAGGCACATCAGTATTTTTTTTAAAAAATAACATTTTGGAAGTGTTTTTGAAAATTCATAATATTGATAATATTTTGCCTCAAAATTTGCTAAAATAAGAACATTTTCTTGTCAATATCAATACCAAAATAATAATAAAAGATAGCTAAATACCGAAAAATTACGATATATCTGGCACTTAAATTTTAATAATATAACAAAAATATCTTAAATATCGACTGATATTTGAGCTAAAACATCGTAAAACAAATTGAATAAAAATAATTTGAAATTCTATTGAATACTTCATTAACTATAAAAAGCATATAAATAATAAATGTTAATTTATTTAAACAATATTTTATTATAATTTATCAAAAATTACATTACTAATAAGAATTTAAAATAATAAGTTAATTTGACGTTAATTCCATTACATTATTCACGGGCGGATTACATCTCACAAATATATTCATAATAAAGATCTTCGCGATATCGGTGATAAATCATGTTAAAAATAATTCGGTAGCTTAAACGGAAATTACGCGTACTTTACGAAATAGAAAGATATCAGGATGATTTTATGATATTTATGTAATTTTTGAAGTCAAAATAGTAATTACTAATATTTTACCGATATTTACTGATATTTTACCAATATTTATCGATATTTTTTCAGAAATTTTAACATTGCTGCTCCACAATCGCGATTTTTCGCAGGGTCTAGTATTTTCCTAATTTTCGTGAAAATTCACGATTTTATCGATTCGTCCTCCTCCGCTTTCTAGCAGCTAAACCGATTGCCAAATGAGCATCGGGCCGAAAAAAAAACTACTTTGTCTCTCTACATCCAACATATGAGATAGTTAAAATATTTCATAACTTAACTAGTAATTTTAATTTCAAACCATATGAATACGATTATCCGATTTTTATAAGAATTAGTCTATTAAATAATATGCCTCAAAAGGCATTGTTAGTATGCATAAATTTGCTCAAGATATTATTTCATAATTTTAAGTTTTTTCTTCTTATCCATGAAACATAGTCATAAATACATAAGATTTGTACTATTCCCATTTTTTACCATTTAAAGAAAAAATTTTGTAAAGTTTTCTCGACCTCTTGTAAAATCAAATTTGGAAATTCTCAATAATTTGGAAATTCTCATAAATACTCAATAAATTTGGAAACTCAAAGTAATAACGATTTTCTAATTATTAATTTATCATAAATGAATTATAATGATCATACTTAAAATAGTTTTGTAAACAATACTAACCGAATGGATTGATGGTTCGTTAATCACTTATTAGTTATTTACGTTTACATCCAATTATAGAGATTGATTAGGCAACCAATTAAAAGACCTTTTGAAAATCCAATTTTAAAAATCTTATATTTCATTCATTTTTTATTGGATGTTAACAAAAATACGTTTTTTATTTTCTTGCATATGAAATAGTAACTAATTATTTTTTTCCAAAAAAATAGATGCTTTTAAAAAAACATGGAAAAAGTTTTTAAATTAAATATTTCTTTAACTTAAATGGGAAAATCGATAATCCCATTAGAATTACAATATTGTATTATGAATAAGTATCATTGAATGTGCTTTTTAGAAGTGTTTTAAGACATAAAAACACTTTTAAGATAAAAAAAAGGGTTTGGTAATATTTTTAAAAGCACTTTTGAAAGTTTAAAAAAACACTTGGAGTGTTTTTTTTGAGAAGCACTTGGAAGGTGTTTCTTAAAAAACATTTAATTTTTTTTTTATATTCCTAAAATACCTACTAGTTTATCCTTAAATATCTATTTATTTTTCCTTAAAAAAATTATTTGATTTATTTAAAAAAAATCCGGATAATATCATATTCTTTTAAAAATTAAAATAATTCAAATATTATTGTAAATATTAAAAAACAAAATTCTTTTGCTTTTATTAATTATTTAGTTTTATTAATACAAATGTTTAAGGATGCTTATCTATTAGTTCGCTATTTCTATAAATATTTTAAAGAATTTTATAATCTATGTATAATTATTCTAGGTTTTTATTAGTAAAATATTTATATATATGTTTATTCACACTCCTTTTGGTTTCTTAAAATTTTTTTATCAAAATATTTAAAAAATTTATAAATTTATAAAAATAGTTGATTTAGGTTTTATTAATATGAATTTTTATATTTATTTATACATTTTGTAATAAACTTATTTATTTATTATGATATCCTATTTTATAATAAATATTAATCTGATGGTAATTTTAGTGACAGAAAACGATTTATGTTGGCAAAAAACTTTATAGATATAGAAGGTTTGAGGAAGAAAACGTTTGATTTAATGTGGAATGTTTGGCGTTATTATCCAAAAATGTTTATTACTGAGCCTGTAGCCTGTAGCCAGCCTGTAGTCTAGATTCACCCAATTGAGTCTGGTAGTTTTATAAATTATAATTATGTCTACAATTACACCACATATACAAGGCCTCCGAAGTAAATATGGAAATATGGGAGTAAAATCGTCAATTCGACAGTGATCACTGCCTGCCTTTTCATTCAAGTTCATGTGGTTTCTTCAGCCCTATATATATAATCTAATATCCTCTGCTTTATTAAGTGCATTCTGATTTCTTCTCTTCTCTACTCTTCCGCAGGGTCTGGTTTATTCTCTGAATTTTCTTGCCTCTCTGATCGATCAGAAATTTAGTTTCTTTTTCTCTGTTTCCAATCGATCCACAAGCAATGTCTGGCCGTGGTGGTGGTGGTGGTGGTGGCGGTCGTCGTCGTGGTGGAGGACGGCGATCGGATTCTCGTCCCGATCATTCGTCTCCGGCTCCTGATCAATCGGCTAACAGAGGCGGTCGAGGAGGGAGAGGAAGGGGCCGGTTCCTGATGGTGGTTCATCCATGCCTTTGAGTTTGCCGCGCTGCGAATTTCCGCCATTGTCTTCTTCATCACCCTCTGCTTCTACTTCTGCAGCGTCTCTGAGCCGCGAGTTCGATAAGAGTCTCACATTGCAGTCTCCGTCTTCTGCTCCAGTTCGCCATCAGCCTTCTGATCCTGTTCGGCCTCAGCCGCAGACTCCTATTCCTCGGCAGGCCCAGCCTCAGCCGCAGACTTTTGCCCCTCGTCCGGCCCAGACTCATCATACAACTCCTGTTCAGAGCTAGCCCCAGGCCAAGACTCCTGCCCCCGGTCGGCCCAGACTCATCCTACAACCTGTTCCGAGTCAGCCTCGCTGTTCAGATTCTTTTGCCTCACATCTAGGACCATCCTACAACCTGAAACTGATCGCTTCTGTGGCTTCCCGGCTCTTCATCTCATTTTCGAACAGGTAATGGAGATTGAGGTGCCGTCGAGATCACATACGTTCCCAAGGAGGCCGGGATTTGGAACACTTGGAAAGAAATGTACGGTTCGAGCAAATCACTTCCAAGTAGAAGTTGAAGATAGAGATTACTATCATTATGATGTGAGTTTTTTTCTTCACATTAGTCTATTTCATTTTTTTTTTTGTTTTGATTTGGTTAGAGCAATTGATATGGTATTGATTTTTGTTTGTACCTTTTCTTTATTTGATTGCTTGGTTATTGCCCTGCATTCCTATTTCTGTTTTTTTTTTTTTATTTCTCTTTTTATGATGTAGATTCCTATTATTTAGGTAATAATATGAACTGATGGTCGTACAAATATGTTTTTGCTTTAAATCTATTTTCTTATTTTGATTCATTTTACTTTTTTTTTTTTTCTATTTTATTTCCCTTGGAATTTTCCTTCATTTTTTTAACCAATAGGGAGATGTTTGTTGCAATGTGCGTGTGTTGGACATAACCAGTGTATTCAGAGGCTGAAGGTGAAGGTTCATTTTGTCTGCTGTTGAGAATAGAACATATCTTGAACTTTGTATCAATTATGATATATTCTCAGCATGGACTTATTTTCTTATTGCATAATTGTACTCTTAGATTATACCCATCTTTTTATCATCCATCGCTGAAAAACCTATCTTGCTATGGTAAAAGTTGCAGCCAATGTTTACTATTATTATTTTATTCTAAAACTATATGATGTTCTGACTTCAATTTAAACATAAGATCCATTTTTTACAGCTTTAAGAAAGTTTTAATTGTTATCTAGAGATCCATGTAAAAAATCTTTATCCATCAAGATTGACGTGTCATCTTTTATCCTGTAGCCCGAATATTAAGATTTATAGGTCTTGGCTCGAATTTCTTGTTCTGCAGCTTCATTTATGTCTGTCAACATATCCTCGGGGTAAGTATATCACAGAATTATGCTGTTCTTGGCTAGTCACTGCTTAAAGTTGTTCAATATTTGATATAGGTTACGATAACACCTGAGGTCATATCAAAGACTCTAAACCGCACCATAATGAGTCAACTTGTTGAGTTATACAAGGTGTCACATTTGGGTCAACGAAATCCAGCATATGATGGCAGTAAGAGCCTGTATACAGCAGGTCCATTATATGTCTTAATCTTAAAAAGGAGTTGAAAGGTCGCTTAGTAAAAGGAGAGGATGAGGCTGGTCCAAGGTTTTTCTCCTTTTTTACTAATGTATTTTAATCCCACTTTACTATTATCTCACTTATGTTGAAAGTTGATTCCTGGCATGCAGAAGGGAACGTGAATTTAAGGTGGCTATTAAATTGGCTGCCAAGTGCGATTTATATCAGCTACAACAGTTTTTGCGTGGCAGACAGCTAAATGCTCCACAGGAGATCATACAAATTCTTGATGTGGCTCTCAGAGCATCACCATCTGCAAAGTAGTTTTATTTTATTTTGTTAAACTATTTCTTTCTTATTATTATTATTATTATTATTATTATTTTTGTTGATGGTCTAAGCTTTATTATTAGGACATGAAATCATGCCAGATCACACATATAAGAAACCATACCATCTGATACATCTAATAACCTCTTGTTGAATGTTACTATAGTTACAATCGTTGTGGGACGGTCATTTTTCTCTACCTATTAGCTTCGAAAGGTGCTTCCTGAAGGTTTAGAGTATTGAGGAGGTTAATATCAAAGTTCCTCACTGCACCCAAATGGGACTCTCCCTTAATATTGGTACTTCTTCCATTTTTTTCTTTATTGGTGATAGATGAAGTAATCCAAATGTTTTTCCTTCTTTTTATCAGTTTGGCTTTTTCTTGTGTTTTACAAGTATTTTTCATGTTACAGATGTGTCTGCCAGATCCTTCTATGAGCCTATTCTTGTGACTTGTTTCTGTTGTGTTGATGTGAAGCCTCAAGATGTATCAAACCTATGTCTGATATGGTTTTATTATGCATTATTTCACTTGTCAATGCTGATTTCTATCTTTCATCTGATGGAATAATCATCAGAAGAGTGGGTTTAAGTTAGGCTTAAAGAAAAGACAAAAGTATTGTTGCTAATTGATTTTGTGGATGAAAACAGGAAAGTGTATCAATAGTTTGAACATTAGAGCAATAAAGGAGGGAATTTAAAAGCTTTACATCCATTGTGCTACTGTTGACAATTTTTCAGCTACATAGATTTTCATTAGTTTCTGAGAAACAGCTGAATAGTTACACAAATTAGTAATAGTATTTAAACTATCAAAGTTTATGTTTAGTACTTGTGATTGGTCAAACAAGGCAAAACTTGTGATTTTTCCCCTTTGTGAGCTCTACTGTTTTGTTTTCCCTTGTGATTTTGTAAGGAGAGCCTTGAAAGGAGTTAAGGTACAACTCACTCATAGGGAGTATGTTAAACGTTACAAAATTGCTGATGTCTCAAGGCAACCAACAAACCAATTGACGTGAGTTGTTTTACACTTTTCATCTATGTTTGTGTTTGTGGGTTTGTATAATTTATTATATCATTTATCTATAAGAGTGAAGAAGGCAAGCAATGTAAATACTGCCATGTCCTCCTTATGTAGGTAAGGAGTTTAAATCCTTCGTGAATATTGTTAACATAAAATTGTAAAAATAATGGAACAACAAGGATATACAAAGAATATTTCAAAGGGTGCTTTATGTTCAAGTTTGACATCTAACATTGAATTTATGTTTTATTTTATTTTCTCAAATTGTTAATTTGTTTTTAAACAAAACAATTCAATAAATTGGGGCATATTCTTTGGTCGTCCTTGTATTTTGAAGACTTATGTTGCATGGATTTGAATCTTGGTTGCATTTATTGATCCTGGCCATGGGGTTAAAAGGTAGTTAAACTGATACCTAAATTAAGTTTTCAAAAGGTAATTTTATGTCTGTGCCAGAAGCTTCACGCTGAAATTCATGTTTTGAGTGAAAATTATTAAGTGATTGGGCCAAGTTCTGCATATTTCATTTATATTTTAGACTTTACATGCACGAGTCTTTGGTGAGCCTGTCCCTTTGTATTTTTGGTACCTTGTAATATCCAAAAATAGTGTATGGAAAATAAGATAGAACATTGAAAAATGCTAAATATATCAATCCACTTTGATTATATATTTAAATAATAAATTTAGCTTTTTAATAGGCTGTTGAGACTCATTGCACATGGTCTGCCTTAACTAGACTATGCAGATTAGTTCTGAGGCTCTTATTGTAAGGCAATTGAGGTCTGTAGCCTTGTGGTTATTGAGCATCAAGCTGTAGATGCTCCAAGGACTTCACAATGCTTTTTGGCCATTTTGTTGGGCTGATATTTAGTTAAATAATCCATTTAGCTTTTTGGAAGGCTGTTGAAACTCATGCCACAAGGTCTCTAAGTACTATTTGTACAATTGAGGCTTATAAATGTTGTGGTTATTGAGCATTGCCGCAGATACCAAGGATTTTAATGTTTTTGTGCCATTTTTTGGGCTTTTTGTATGAATTTTGAAAGATGTTTAAGTCTCAATATTTAACGGTTTCAATGAATTGTTCTTTCGTGAGGCACAGTCTAGATTTATAAGTCTTTTCTTCATTTAAGTCATGGGATAAACCTTTTAAAAAGGGCTGATTGGTTACCAATTAATGAAAAAGTATTAAGAAGAATAATGGAGTTAAGTTTAATGGTGAACTTCCTTATATAATTAATATCAATATTCAGATAAAGAAAAAGACGATAATGGTATATTAAACAACATGTAGACATAAACATGAAATTTGGAGGATAATCTAATTAATAGTAAAATATCTTTGCTCTTGGAGGGCCTTATTAGTAATAGTGATGGTGGTGTCAAAGATTATTTCAATTAGGGCTATTAGGAGTTGAATTTTAGGGACGTAGAGGAATTAAATTAGAAATTATTGATATGATCAACAATTAGTCATATGAAAGTCATATAATAAGTTTGAGTCAGGTCTTTTCCACCTTAAGGTTTTATGATACTCTTCTCGAGCAAAATATTCATTCAAACTACTCTTTTGCTCTTTTAAGACATTATGACATCAATTTTTACATATTTTTAAAAGTTTGTTATGATGTAATTTTTTCCTAATGTTGGTTTCTCTCAGTTTACACCTGGCGATGAGACCAAGAATCTCTGGCTGGCTCAATACTTTCGCTAAAAGTACAATATTGTCCCCAACATGCCATAATCAAGCCTCTCTCCAAGCCGGAGCGACACAAAACCTATTTATTTGCCCATGGAGGTATTACGCCTCTTTGCTATTGTTTGTTGTAAATATGCTTCCACCTGACTTTGATAATGAAGGGATTTCTTTTCAATTGGGTGTGTCCGCAAGATTGTTGAGGGCTGAACATATACAAAGAAATTGAATGAAAGTCGTGTCTCCTGCCATGTTAAGAGCAACATGTCAGTCTCAATGTGAGGAAGAAACATCAGAGTGTATGAAAACATATAAACCAATTTTTGTTGTACTTTTATGCACAGAGATCTGTTTTAGAACTAGCTGAGGTGTTTTCACTTATATTTCTGTCTATAATCATTCTTATGGGCCTCATTTGTCCTTTCAGATGGTCAAACGAAATAATTTCAGCCAAGATAAACTTCTTAGGGAGGATTTTGGAATTCGCATAAAGGAGGAACCTACATTGGTTGGATGCCTGCAGCTTGCCACCCCTGCGGTCATTCCTGTTTTATATTTTGTTTATTTTCTTACCTCTTTATGCCACATTTACCCTAGAATCTCATTTAACAAACTTCTGATTACGGGTTTTCCAGCTTAAGTATCATGACAGTGGGCGAGAAGCAAATGTTCATCCACAGGTGGGGCAGTGGAACATGATCGACAAGGTAAAATATCAGATATTCTTTGCATGTTCAAATACAAGGTTTCTAGGAAGAATGCAGATGTACATGTGTTTTATTTTTCTAGTTCATGGATTCAGCTTAAGATTACTAGAAGCATAAGGGATTACTTTGGGAAGTGATTTAACAAGTTATTACTTCCAAAGTCAATCCACTCATTAATTTCGTTGTGTTTCAACATGCATAGCAGCCTAACATTGAAAATTTTGCATAGTAGGAATTTATTCTTTGTCATTTTGTTTTCTGATGTGTACATTATGGATAATGCCACTGGTTGTTAAGTTCTTTACAGCTTGATGACACTGTATAATTTTAACTGAGCAGAAAATGGTAAATGGTGGAACTGTGCAATTCTGGACATGTTTGAACTTCTCTTATAAACTAAGGAACGTTGAAACAGCGACTACAATCTGTAATGAATTAATAATATGTGTCAAGCAAAGGAATTGGTATGACTTTGATTCTATCGTGTTGTTCATTGGCGGCATTAGAAAGTTCTAGCACTCTTCTTGGATTAATTTTTCCTCAGTAATTGAACACCCTTTACTTCCAATACGATCTGTTAACCCTAGTCAAAATTGAGGAGGCTCTCAGAATATATGTTTCATGATCAGTCTAAGGCAAGACTTGCAAGCATGGGACAGAATGGGAAACAACTACAGCTACTGATAATTATTCTACCTGATCAATCTGGGTCATATGGTGAGTAGTTAACTCATTTGACTTACAAAAATAAAATCAGTTGCATTTTTCATCAACCTGTTTAAAAATAAAAGAATAAATCCAATTGAAGAGGACAGAAGGGTGTGGAAGCTGACAAAGGATGGCCTATACTCTGTGAAATCAAGTTATGATATTTTGGAGGTTGGGGTGGAGGCCAGCTGTTGTTGCAGAGAGCCCTTTTCCTGTAGTATATTTACTTATTGTCTCCAAAGTAGGTTTCTTTGTCAGGGGAAGCTTGGTGGGTAGAGTCTGACCATGGACCAGCTCTAAGAGTTGGGGCTTTGCTTGGGTGCCCCTTTGATTGTCGAGACTGGATTATTAGCTGGGAAGAAGATTCCTGTTAGAAAAGGTGAAAGAAAGGCCTGGAGGGCTGCTCCCTTTAGTTTGTTCTGGGCAATTTGGAAGGAGAGGAATAAAGTAGTGTTTGAGAATGAAGAGTTTTCCCTCAACAGGCTCAAAAGTGCTTTTGTTTTTTTTTATTGTTCTTGGGCTGGCTTTAAATTCTGAGTCTTTTGTAGCAAACCAATTGGCCTTATTGGCTAGACTGTAGTTTCGGAGGCTGGTGTGTCTTCTCCTGTTTTTTTGTTTAGGTTGGGTATAGGTATACTCCCTGTATACTTCCCTTGGGACTGGGTTGTTCAGCCCCTTTTAATGATATTTTTGTTTTGTGTATCAAAAAAAAAACTGCTCCATTTTCTGGAATGAAAAGACTTTGTTGCAGGTAAAATCGTTTGTAATATGTGAACGGAGTTGGGAATTGTTTCACAAATGCTGTAAGCCTTCCAATCTTACAAGACTTAGTGGTAATATTTTGAAAGGTTGCACTGAAGATAAATGTGAAGGTTTGTTATACTGCCATTTGAGTTTAGATCTTTTTTTTTAAAATTATTTTTGTCTTTAAAATTTAAAATCAATTGAAATAATATTTGGTTAGGTTGGAGGCCGGAACAATGTACTTTCTGATGCAATTCAAAGAAGAATACCTCTCAGGAGTGATTTAATTGAGATAATAATCTTAGTGCTGATGTTACCCACCCTCAACCAGGGGAAGAATCTAGCCCATCAATTGCTGCAGTATGTTCCCAGTAAAATGATATTTTTCCTTCTTTGACTACTTATATGTAAAGGAGTGGTTGGATTAACTGATGCAGGTAGTGGCTTCCATGGATTGGCCTGAAATTACCAAATACAGGGGCCTGCTTTCGCCCAGCACCACTGAAGAAATCATGCTGTGATCTGTATAAAACAACTGTGGATCCTGTAGAGAGGCGAATTTGTGGAGGCATGATTAGGTAGAGCAGTCAACATGTCTCCTTTTCCTGGTGTATGTTATTTCTTGATTTTTTTTTTGGTTTTATCATCCTTTTTTCTCTCATATCATTGCACATTTTCTTTTCTGCAGGGAATTGTTAATTGCCTTCAGAAGATCCACTGGCTATAAGCCTCATCGAATCATATTCTACAGGTGAAATTGGTCTTTAGAATGCAAATTGTCACGAGACTAATGTATATTTGTTAAGGTGTTCATTGAGATGCTTAAGGTTTGTAAAAAATGCAGATGCAGGCCACAGTGAATAATTTAATCAGGTGTTGCTGTAAGGAGATGGATGCCATAAGAAAGGTAGTTTTTAATAAGGTTCTTTGTTTAAGATTAGGAGGTAATGTTACTTGGATGTATTGCACATTACCCTCAATATTCAGAATGAATATGCTGAAGTATTCTGAAATTAAGACTTTTTCTGTTGTGAAATCGAATTGTGTTCTCAAACTCATACTAATATGCTAACATAAAAATAAACATAATAGAAAATAAAACAAATGTAGGTAGTCATGTAGAACTCTTAAACTTATTGGTAAACCTGGCTTGTTTATTTGATTTTTTGGATTTACACATTCTCCTGTTTCTTCTACCCTCTCACCAGGCTTGTGCATCCCTGGAGGATGGTTATCTACCCCCAGTTACATTTGTTGTGGTGCAGAAAAGGCACCATACACGTTTTTTCCCTACAGATCCTAGGAGTCGTGATTTGGCAGATAGGAGCGGCAATGTTTTACCAGGTTGTTCTTGACTCTGCTCTTCTTTGCCTAATTGTTGATGTTTTTTGTCCCTTTTCATGTCCCTCTCATATCCCTTTTGCTCAGGTACTGTTGTTGATACCAAGATCTGCCACCCTACCGAGTTTGATTTTTACCTCAATAGCCATGCTGGTATTCAGGTGAATCTTTGGTTAACCCTTCTGATTTTTTTTTTTTTAAATTTAAAAAAGGATCATCATTTCTGTAATGAAGATAGTTAGTAAGATAAAGCAATTTGAATTTTTGTATTTTGGATGCTCCTGCTGCAGGGCACCAGCAGGCCAACACATTATCATGTGCTATTTGATGAAAACAAGTTCACAGCCGATATCTTGCAAATGCTTACAAATAATTTGTGTTACACGTAAGATTTTGCAACCTTTATAGATATTATTATGAAAAGAAAAAGCTTTCTTGTATTTTTAGATTAAGGTACGGTTATAATTAATTCCATGTGAGTTTTTTTTTTTTTTTTTTTTTTCAGGTATGCAAGGTGTACCCGCTCAGTCTCCATAGGTAGGTTCTTGGATATTTTTATATTTTATTTGTTGTATTGTTTCAATATAGCAATTTTAATCATGCTTGGTTGCTTGGTGATTAGAAGACTACTACTATTATATTGATGGGGATGGGATATTATATTATTAATTAATGTTGTTGTGTTTTTTTGGGCAGTCCCCCCTGCTTATTATGCGCATTTAGCAGCCTTTCGTGCTCGATATTATATTGAGGCTGATACATCTGATGTTGGTTCTTCAAGTGGCACAAGGGATAGGAACGTGGAGGTTCGGCTCCTGCCTGCAGTCAAGGAAAATGTTAAAGATGTGATGTTTTACTGTTAGTTAGACTTCAATCTCACGATCAGGTCATCCCCTTCCCCTTCCCCTTCCCCGAAGCCCTTTCCCTTTCTTTCATATAAACTTACTTCTTACGAAATGTTTTGTCCCCCCACTACATATGCTTATTAGCTTAGTGGCGTTTTCCTAGAATGCTCGAACGAATGGAACAGAATCGATGCCTTTTTTTTGGTCTGAATAGCAACAACACACAGCTGTTGCTTTCTTTTTGTTAAAGCAACGTTGATACATTACAAAAATGGTTTTTGCATAGCATTCTTCATAGAATATTGCCTTTTTTTTTTCCTGCACCACTTTGCCTTTTTCTTTTTTTCTGCACACCTTTTGGCTTTTTTTCCTTTCTGCACCCCTCTTTCAATGATATTACTGTTTGTTAATGTAAATGGTGAGAGTTCACGCCATGTGTGTGTTATGGTAACAAGGGTATTCATATTGGGGAATATTGAAGTAAATTTGAGGTTCTCTTTTTTAAGTAGGTAAAAGGTTGAATTGAATGATTGTGCCATTGATATCTCCCCAATGTGAATGGTTGCGAGAAGAAGGCAGTTACTGTCCACGCGATATGCAAAACTTGTTGATCTAGCCAGTGATAACTTTCTGTGAACATATTATTGTAGTGATTTTTGAATTTCATACCAAAAAGACACAAAACAAGTGCGCACGCTGGCCGCCAGAAATTAAAGCCAAGCTCTAAACTAGAATTGCTCGGGGAGATTTCAAAGTCAACTGGGCTACATGTAAGCTTACTAGTTCCCTTGATAGTTCCCAATAATCAAATAGAAAAATGTTAGATCCCCTTTGGAATGAATGAAATAACATGGTGCTGAAAAATTAATAGGCTTGATTGAAACTTGGAAATAGAGTTTTGAAATTGTTGAAAGAAACATTAGATTTCAATATGAAAATAATATTGTACTGGAAGATTGACATAACTTGATAAAACTAGGAAATGGAATGGTGAAAATTGTTGAAAGCTTATTGAAAAGCTAAAATTTGCTTAAGTAAATTGACATTGAGTCGCTTTATTGAGTTATTGATTGGTTCACTAATTAATGGCCAAACTCTTTTTCCTCATTCTACTCCTTTATAGATTTAGTAAAGCTTGTCATTGGTCTTAATTTCTCCACTTTCCACTTTCAAGTAACTACCCATGTCTTCTATCGGCGAAGCCTTATTCTTACGACTATACCCACGCTCCGTTTCTGTATGCGTCAGATCTCGCACTTCTTCCACGTCTGATTATCGGCACTCTGCTCCGCCAAGCATATTCCATATCAACACATAACTGTCATACTTATCTACCACCTCTGATAAAGTTTCGCTTTACTTCCAAAAAGTTTAAAAATTTTAGAAATACCCCTGTACTTCTTCTATGAGCTTTTATAATTTGGGTCCCTTTCTTTTGAACTTTTATTCATGGGTTTAGGCTTATGCTTAACTTATTATTGGATCAGGCAAAATTTTCAATTTGGGTATATATATATACACACACGTGTTCATATTAGTCTTTCATCACCCCATTCTAAAGTTTATCTGTTCGTATTAAAATCATTCTTCAACCACTGTAGCCTGTAGGACATTATGTCCTTTATTTTGAAGAAAAAAGGTTACATGTCATAAATATTTTGGAACTTTTGAAAATAGTTGATTAACCTTGAACTTTATTAGAAATGATAATTAAGGTGTTGGAATTGGAATAATTCATACTTACAGTTTTTTTTCCTTTATTTAGAAGAAAAAAAAGGTTGCATATCATGAATATTTTTGAACTTCTGAAAATAGTGGATTAACCTTGAACTTTATTTTGTCTCATGAAAAAAAAAACTAAGTAACAGAGCCCATTTCTCATATTTACCTTGAAGAACCCGTAAGCCCTATAGTTAATAGTTTCAGTTGAAGATATCAAGAATTCACAAAAATATTATGGAATTATGGCTCCCATAACATGCAGACCACCTTTTTCTTTTTTGTTTTTTTGGCATATTTAATTAAAAGAGCTTTTTTTTATTAAGAGAAAAATAATTTTATTGATTCAAACTAACAATACACCAATGTAAACGAGATAACGAATCACCCAAAAGCTCTACATATTCGGAGGCAATGGGATACACGTCGATATTACAATATAATATCCATGATTTAAAATAAAACGCCAAGAGATCGGACGACATAATCACATCGATACATCAAAACGATGACAGTCCACGAAAAACAAATGAAAACATAAATATGTGTGAAATAACTACTTTATTGTGAAAGAAAAATGATGGAAATAGATGTAGACGGTGATTTCTGTTCAAGAATGACAAAAATCGCCCATATTCTTTACAAGAAGAGAATTTACTTGAAAAGAGTAGAGGAAAATTCTTTTAAAATATAATGTAAATACATTAAATGGATAAGAGCATATTTGTTCAAAATAAGTTCTTTTTCAAGAAAAAAAACCAATTTTTCTTATTTTTCTCCTTTTATATTATATCACTAGAGTTTAAATTCATTTTGCCTCTCAACTATGAACCAAGTGTCAACTTGGCCCCTCATTACAACTTTTATGTAATTTTCACCTTTTTATTATTTAAAACCAATTACTTTTGTCATTCTCTTACAACAATAAGTAACAAATAACAATATATAATTTTTAAAATTTTATTACAAATATATGGCGATAACTTATTGATGTTAAATTTTTTCATAAATTATATTAATAGTTTTATTTTAGTAAATCATATTAATTTATCAAATCCTTAATTACTTCATTATTCTTATTTCAGTAATTTTTTTAAAAAATTATATTTTAATATTTTACAATAAAAATATTTAAAAAAATAAAATGATAAAGATAAATATAAAAATAATAAAATTAAAGCAATAGAAATTCTTTAGAAATAAGATTAATAAGATAAATTTGAAAATTAATTTAAAAATAATAAAATTTACTTTTTATTATAAATCCAAACATGAATTTTTTTTTTTCAAAGGATTCTTCCCGGAATTACACATAGTGGTTTAAGAAAGACATGGAAACATATGGAAAAAGAAAAAGAATGAATAGTTTGTTGAAATTACTGTTTAGTGAGGAAAAAAATAAAATAAAACATATTTAAGTTTTTTTTTATAATTAAAGCCTTTTAGTTATAATGTAATGTAGCCCAATACGACTAGGGATACTTCACCACTAGAAAGCCCTCCTACCTCTTTGAAACGTTCAACACTCAAATATTTTATTTCTACATATAAACATTTGAATAAAATTTAAATTTCTTTTATTTTAAAAAAAGAATATCAGAAAAACATTTTCTTTAATTTTAAAAAAATCAAATATAGTAAATAAAGGGGTAATTGTTTAAAATGGACAAAAGGAAAAAGATATTGCAAATCTAACCACTTTTGTTAAAACCCAAAAAAGAAAGGTAAAAATACATAATTTGAACAAATTTACCCCTTTCACCACCATATGACAACTTACTTTCATTTCCCTCAAACTTTCATTTTCCCTATATTTTCCTTTCTTTATTTCTTTCTCCCACGTTTCTAGCTCTTCTCTTTCACCGGTTCTCTTTTAAATTTGATACTAAATAGCTACTTTGTTATTATGGTTAAGTCCAAGATTTGATACCAAGTTTGTTCAAATATATGGTTAAGTCCAATCTAAATAGCTACCGTGTTACAACCCTAGACTTAACCCCCTTCAAGTTTGTTCAAATATAACTTAACGATGGTTAAGTCCAAACTAAATAGCTATTGTATTATAAACTTGAACTTAATCCCCTTCAAGTTTGTTTTAAATCTTAATAACGATGGTTAAGTCGGCGTAATATCTGGTATTATTTAGAAACATGGTTGACTGTATAGAAGCGTGTTAGAGAACTGGACCCGACAACTTCAAGTTTGTCAAATGTTAACTTAACGATGGTTAAGTCAGACGTATCGTCGGCTAATATTAGAAAGCGAACGGCCTTTTAAGTTTGTTCATATGCTAACTTAACGATGGTTAAGTATAATATTAGTAGAAAATATGTTAAAAACGTGGACTTGATATCTTTCAAATTTGTTCAAGTGCTGCCAACAACGAGAACAAGCTTGGAAGAAGTCGGGTTTGAATTTGGAGATTGAATCACTTCTTCTTCACAGCACATCCGACATAAGCTCTTCTTCTTGAAATTGAGATGCTCTTAAAAGAAGAAGAACAAGAACAAGGATTAAGTGGGTGAAGAGAAGTTGTTGGGATTATTTGAGTGATAAATGAAGTAAAATGGGAACCTCAGTTCGTATTTTTGAAGGTTTGGAAGGGAGAAAGCTTGAAGGAATGAAAAACCAGAAGAAAACAAGAGATAAGGGTTGAATTTGAGGGTGATGTGGAGAGACACATTGAGGGGTAATTTTGTCTAAAGTGGGTATATTTTAAGGTTATAAAAGTAAGGGGTTAGATTTATAAATAACTTTTGTTTTTGTCAATTTTAAACCAATTTCTCGTAAATAAATACGAATATAATGAATTATCACTCTAGTGCATGTCTTTCTTTTTCTTTCTTAAGAAAGTGTCAACTAATGGCTTTCTATTAACTGTTATTAGAGAAGAGCACCAAAATATTAGTTGAGAGCGAAGTTGACATGTAGACCATAGTTGAAGGACAAAAATGCCCTTTAAACTTTATATTGGACCTATTGCCATTTTAAAGTCGACAATAGATTAGGTGATAGATTCAAGGTTTCGAATTTATCTATTTTTTATTTTTATTTTTACAAAAAGTTCGATCATAATCCGTTTGGCAGTCATTGCTATAAAAATATAAATAATACTCTTTTTGTTATAAATTGGTTCATTTAATGGTGAATGACCATAATGATAATCATTCATTTGCTTATAAATAAAGGTACACTAACATTCATTTATTACAATGTATCTAAAGGGTATTCTCATTTCTTAGTTCTTTCTTTTCATTCTCTTTTCTTATATACAAAGAGAAAAATAAATTATCTTTTACTTAAAGTTTGCATTTTACAATATTTTCACAACACGTTATCAGCACGAGCTTGCTTTCAAGGTAATTTCCTAACTCTACCTTTAAGTTATTTCAATTTTGCATATCTATAATTATATTTGGTTTTGATTGTAAACCAAAATTTATACTGTTATTTGTTAAAACCGATCATAATACATTTTATCAAAAGTTTGTCCACGATGTCAAATCTTACAAAACTTGAGTTTGTGGCACTTGACATTACCGAAAAGAATTATTTATCTTGGACCCTCAATGCTAAGACACATCTTGATGCAATGAATCTTGGAGTTGCCATCAAAGAAGAAATCAAGCATCCTTGCATGATCAAGCAAAAACACTGATTTTCTTTCGGCACCACCTCCATGAGGATTTAAAAAGTGAATACCTTACCATAAAGGACCCCCTCACTCTATGGAATGAGTTAAAGTAGAGATATGACCACCAGAAAACTGTGATTCTCCCAAAAGCTTAATATGACTGGATGCACCTAAGGTTGCAAGCCTTTAACATAGTCAATGAATACAACTCCACATTATTTTAAATTAGCTCATGATTGAAGCTATGCGGAGAGAAAGTCACAGAAGAAGACATGCTAGAAAACACGTTCACCACATTTCATGCCTCGAATGTGCTTCTGCAGCAGCAGTATCGAGAGCATAAATTTACAAAATACTCTGAATCAATATCATGTCTTCTTGTTGCTAAACAAAATAATGAGTTTTTGATGAGAAATCACCAGTCCCGTCCAATTAGATTTGAACTATTCCTTGAAGTGAATGTGATATCGTCCCAAACCCATGGACGTGTGGACGAGGATGTGGTTGCTGAAGGAATTTTCGATACCATGGAACTCATGGTAGTAATTATTCAAATTCCTAAAAAAGGAAAACCTCATGGAACCACCATAAGTGGAATAATACCGAGGTGAAATAAGAAACTGAGAAATATATACAAAATACACCTTGCAAGGCCCATGAAAATAATTGCCATAGATGTGGTATGAAAGGGCATTGGATGCGTACCTGTCGTACACCCAAACAATTAGCCAACCTCTACCAAGCATCAATCAAAGAAAAAGAAATAGAAATGAACTTGTGGCATGTGATGCACCATCATCTTTATGTATTTATGTCATTAAGGTTAATAATGTTTCTCTTAACAACATATGGGTATATGATACAAGTTGTGGCTCATACATATGGATTGATATGCAGGGCATAAGGAGTAGTAGGAAGCTCACAAAGGGAGAGTCTGACTTTCGAGTGGGCAATGGTGCAAGAGTTGTAGCTATTGCTATATGGACTTATGTTTTGAACCTCCCTAGTGATTTTTGTTTAAATTTGGATGGTTGTTGTTATGTCCCATCATTGATGAAGATCTTTTTCAGGTTTCTTATTTGAACAAGAAAGGTTTTCATTTATATTTTGTAACAATGGTTGTTACATTATGGTGTCTTTTATGCTGGTGGTACATTAAGCAATGAAATTTACATATTAGATATGTCCAATTCAATTTTAAATGTTAATGACAATAAAAGACCAAAGGGAGACAATATGGAATCATTGTGCTCATGGCATTGTCGCCTTGGCCATATAAGCAAGTGACACGAGACTGAGTTACATAAGAATGGTAGCTTGAGGTTATTTGACTGTGATTCATTTGATACATGTGAATCTTGCTTGTTAAGCACAGATGACTTAGTTGCCCTTTACCAGAAAGGGTGAGTGTGCCAATGGATTTTAGACCTGATACATAAAGATGTATGTGGTCTTATGTCCATACATGTCGGAGGTGGTTTTATATGCTTCATAACCTTTATCAATGATCATTCATGGTTTTGGTACTTGTATTTGAAGAGATACAAATATAAATCCTTTGAAAAAGTTCAGAGAATTTAGAAATTAAGGGGAGAAACAACTGAGGAGAAGTATCAAATCACTTAAATGAGATCCAAGTAGCAAATACTTAAGCTAAGAGTTAGAGTTTTTGGGTTATCTCCAAGACAATGAGACTTTATCCAATTGGATTCCATCTTACACATCGCATCAAGTAGTGTTGTTAAGAGGATAAATTGAACCTTGTTGGACTTGGTAAGATCTATGATGGGCAAGGTGGATCTACTCAAATCCTTCTAGGGTTATGCACATGAGACTACTGTTTAAGTGTTAAACAAGGTCCGATCCATGTCAGTGTAAGGTTACTCCATATAGGATATGGACTAAGAAGAAGCCCTATCTTTCTCACCTAAAAGTATGGGGTTATCTAGCTTAGAAGAAGCGAATTTTGTCAGACAAGCTAGAAGCTAAATTTGAAAAGTGTCTGTGTGTAGGATATCCTGAGGAGACAATTGGATATCGGTTCTACAACACTTTGGAACAAAATTTGTTTGTTTCAAAGTATACAGTCTTCTTAGAGAAAGAGTTTCTTCTAAGAAAAGACGGTGAGAGCAAGGGTGAAGTTCAAAGTGCTCAAATAGATGTAGGTTAACTGACTTAATCTAAGGTTGTTATTCATGTTGATGAAGTAGTAGCTAATCCTTTTGAAACACAACCACATCATAGTGCAAGTAGGATACATACTATTCCAAATAAATATGGATTTCTCATTAGTGCACAGTGGCATGTATTGATCATAGAGGTCGATGAGCCTACTACCTACAATGAATATCTGAAGAGTATGACAAATGGCTTGAAGCTGTGAAGTTGGAGATGGATTCCATGTGAGTCAACCAAGTATGGACTTTGGTTGAATCACCCGAATATATAAAACCCATATGGTGCAAGTGGATCTTAAAAAAGAAGACACACATGGAAGGTAATGTTATTACCTATAAAGCTAGGCTTGCACCTAAGGGTTTTCATCAAAGTCAAGGAATTGACTGTGACAAGACTTTTAGTTTGTTTAGCTATGCTTAAAGCCAAAGGAGATACTCCTTGCCATTGCTACTGATTATAATAATGAGATATGGAAAATAGATGTGAAGACGACTTTCAGCAAAGCAAACCTAAGTAAGGATGTATGTATGACACAACCAGAGGTCTTTGCACCTAGAAATGGCAATAAAGTATGCAAACTTCAGAGATGCATTTATGGATTAAAGCAAGCATCTAAGAGTTGGAATATTCGATTTGATGAGCCAATCAAAGAGTTTGGTTTCTCACAAAATTCGGACGAGTCTTGTGTGCACAAGAAAGTTAGTGGGAGTGTAGTCCTGTTCCTAGTATTATGTGTGGATGACATATTACTTATTGGAAACAATGTCTTAGTGTTGCAATCTATCAAAATTTGGCTATTTAAGAATTTCTCCATGAAAGACCTTGGAGAAGCAACCTCTATACCGGGGATCTAGATCTATAGAGATAGATCGAGATGGTTGCTTGGTCATTCGCAGTATACATACATAACTTAGATGCTAAAGAGGTTTATCATGGAGCAGTTCAAGAGAGGAAACATGCCTATGTCACATAGGATAACGCTCTCGAAATCCATGTGTCTAAAGACATAAGATGAGAGGACACACATGACTACGATTCCATATGCTTCGGCTGTATGCTATGTTATGTACTAGACCCGACGTATCATATGCTTTGAGAGTCATGAGCAAATACTAGATGGACCCAAGTAAGGGTCATTGGGTAGCTATCAAGAATATCCTCAAGTACTTGAGAAGGACTAAAGATGTATTCTTGATTGATGGAGATATGGATCTTCTGGTAAGATACCAACTAATAATCTAATAGAGATGACTCCAAATCTCAATCAAGCTAAATGTTCACATTGAATGGTGGTATAATTAGTTGGAAGAGTTCCAAATAAGAGATGACTGTGGATTCTATAACTGAATCAGAGTACATCATTGCTTCCGATGGCAGCTTAGGAAAGCGGTTTGGACAAGGTAGTTCATTTATGAACTAGGAGTGGTCCCTAGCATTGTTAATCTGATACTTTAGTATTGGATGACAATGGAGCCATTGCGAAAGCAAAAGGAACCATGGTCTCATCAAAGGTCCAAACTAGTACTCAGGGTGATATCATTTGATTTTAGAAATCATTGGTAATTATGATGTTAAGATAGAGAAATGTCCACTGATTAGAATGTGTCTGATATCTTGGTTAAGCCTTTTCCCCAGAAGAAGTATGATTCACATCTACTTGCTTAAGGTATGAGATACAAAGGCGATTGACTTTAGATTAAGTGGGAAAATGTTAGAGAAGTGATCTAAAGGCAATTACCCTTAGCACTTGTTGTACGTCTTAGGTTTCTATTAAAGGCATCTTCATCAATTTGATATTCAAACGTTGAATTGATATAGATCTTTAAACAGATTAATGAAGTCCATGATGCATAACATAGCATGAAGGAAATCATGATGAGATCATGATAAAAATATTCTTATCATGTGCAATTATGTTAGTGTCTAAATTATCCCTAGTCATAGGATTAACTAGACTAGACATTATTAATCCGGATGGACTAGTACATGTCATACTCCTTGATTAGATCAAGCAATGGATCTTATAAACTATGATCATGAGTTGATTAGAGTTGACATGTGGATGCTTGCTAAGAGTAGCTAAGTACATCGGAGACCTGCTATGAGATAATCATATGGATTATCTATTATATGTAGATGGTTGTCTCATCATAGCAATAATGCATGTATCCTTAGACTTGAGGTGCTTCAGGATATCTTGGATGCTAATTATGTATTTTGACCTCGATCCATGTTGCCTCTTAGAGGTTTCTCTTTGGGTGATGGTCTGGTATAGCTTGAGGTATTCGAAAGTAATTGAGTAGCCAACAAAGGATTTGTCACTCCCAATAGAGGGAGAGTATACCTATGGCCTTAGGATCATTACTCAAGAATCTCTAGCCATAGTGGAAATGCCATGAAGAATGTCTTCGGGTGCATAACTATAAAGTAATGAGTTCGGGGACAAGATCTGATATCACTTGGTTAGATGTGGCGTAGCTAGTCTAGTGGGAGCTACACTTTGTCCATGCTCTAAATCGAGTAGGGTATAGTTTGGTGAAAGGATGAATTGCGTGGTAATTGTCTATGGAAGGGTTAGTAGTCAGACCACTAACTCTCTAGTCAATTGGGAGTCATGATGTGTTGCTAGACTCTGCTCATGACTTGCTTAATTCAATAGTTGAATTAAGTGGCCAACATAACCAGGAAACTAACGGGTCACACACTTAGAAGATGAAGACTTGATATAAAATGGACTTAGATATGATCCAATCATGAGGGACTTAACTTTGGGGATTATACCGCTCTAGGATTAGTGGAATCTTGAGACTTAAAAGACTCATTTAGAGAATGAGATAGACAAAAGCTTGCTCATGGACTTAAGGCCCATGAAGGAACATGCTACCATGCATAGAGCACATAACATATTCCTTCTTAAGTGAGGGCCTTTTGGTCTTTTGATAGGGTAGGTTTCTCCTATAAATATGATGCTATGGGAGAAACCCTAACCCTAAGTATGAAGAAGGAAGCCCTAGTCTCCAAATCAAGAGAGTTGTTGTTGTGAGTTCTCTCTTGTTCTTGAGAAGAACAACCAAGAAGAAGATATATTTGAGAGCATCAAATCTAGTCCTCATTGAGACCAACCTTGGCTAGAACCGACCTTGCTTTCAACTTCGTTTCCTTGGAGGTTCTTGGGTCTTGTCTTCATGTGGATACCATTAGAGACGAACCAAGGATTGATTCGTTTTTGTTCAAGCTACAAACATCTTCCAAGAGCAGATCTTCAAAGGTATATGATGCTTTGAACTCTTGTTGTTGGTTTGTGATCCCTTTTGATGCACTAAGTAGGTCCAAGGGAGGGATTCCAAAATTTTTTTTTGTTTAATCAGTTGTACTTCAATGCTCTTTGCACGATGGAATCCCCTTCATGGAATGAGTCAATTGAAGGACAATGACATGAGTGGGAGTACGCTTGTGACATGATTTTAGTGTATTGTACTTTTTTCCCTTCGTCCAAGTTTTGTCCCATTGGGTTTTATTGACAAGGTTTTTAACGAGGCAGTCCTAACAAACTAAGAACAACCTCTAATATTATAAGAATATTGTATTCTTTTTCCTTCGCTAGATTTTCCCACCGAATTTTTACTTGCAAGGTTTTAATAAGACATATTTTTTATATTGGTTATTCAAAGGGGAGTGTTATAAATTGGTTCATTTAATGGTTAACGACCATAATGAAAATCATTCATTTGCTTATAAATGAAGGTACATTAACCTTCATATATTACAATGTAAATGAAGGCTATTAAAAGACTCTCCCATCTTTTGTAGAATCATCTTGAGAAAGTCATTCTCCCTATCTCTTCTGTCTCTCCATCCCTCGTTCTCTCTCTTCTCATTTCTTAATTCTTTCTTTTCATTCTCTTTTCTTATATACAAAGAAAAATAAATTCTCTTTTTACTTGAAAGTTTGTATTTTACAATATTTTCACAACCCTTTTGATAAAATTTAGGCTACACCTTTCTTTATTTTTATTTTTATTTTGACTTCTATTAACTTTTACGTATTATTGCTTTATAATATTACGTTCTTATATGATTCGATCTTGATTTTCTCATATGCTCATCTTATCCCTTTATCAAAGCCTCAAAAGCATTTGGGTTACATCTTTAAAAATACGAAAAATTATTTTTAGGATTGAAGAATCAGTTATCAATGTTTTTAAGATACATTTTGTACGTGATTCTCCCAAAAACACTTCCACTAAAGACATTTTGAGTTCAATCATTATCAAACAGTCTTTTACACTACATGGGATATCATACATTCTTTTCTTATTAAAATTTAAAATTAAGACTATATATTTTTTAAAATGAAAGTCTAAAACTAAAAAAAATGTAGTGTAATACCCAATATGGGAGAATCAAACATATTTAATATTTACAAAAATTTAATATATAATTCAAAAATGATTTTATTTTCCAGACAATAGGACAGGCAAAATCATGAATGGTTTCAATAGTGTATCTGGAGTACCTTTAGCAAGAGAATAACAATGCTCTCTCTCATGGACAAAGAGCAAAGCTGGAGGAGGAACTCCAAAGAACATCACACACGAGTGCGTTATTCCTTCTTTATATATATATATATATATATATATAAATATATTTTTGCAAAAATTAAAGCTTTAGAGAGGAAAAAGTGCCATATAACAGCAATAAATAAAGAGAGAGAAACAAAAACAAATATATTTAGCAATTAACATATTTGAATTTGTACAAATATACCAAGAAAGGCCTTCCAATCAAGTAAACTATACTGTTGAACCAAATAACAGTTACCAGTGTATTATTATACAAATAATGCCTATTTTATCAAACTATACCTGGATTTGCATAATATCAATTTTTTTTTTTTTGGGGGGTTTGTTTGGGGTTTGGGTTGGGTGTTTGGAGTAATTTTACAAAGCCATGAAGAACCCTATTTGCACACTGGGCAGCTCCCAATAATAACACACAGGTCAGCTGGGGGTTGAGAAATAAAAACCCCAGCAAAGGATAAAGGATAAAGGATAAAGGATACTGTAAAAGTAAGTAAGAAAGAAAGAATGGGGAGTCCAAACCTTTCATGCTAGGTGTGTGTTATAAAAACAAGGAAGTGTACAACACTGATAGATGAATCAGGAATGTCACAATGCAGCTCAGTATTAACTTGTCGTAAAACACAGTCCTTATTGAACCGCTCTCACTCAGCTGGCCAGCATTGACAAATTCGCTTTTTCCAGTACTAGTTGTTGTGGACACATTCACAGACAATGAACCTAGTTCCCAATTATTTAACTGTTAGTGTGTGTTTATCATGATATTGTTATAATACCCTATGAAGCAGGATTGTTGTTGATACTTACAGTCATAGTTAGCCCATCCAATCCGTTGACCGGCTAAATCATAAACAAAGATTTTGTCTTTTAGAACAAGATCTGCAAAAGAAGAAGACAATGATGACACAATGAGCATGTTATATGCCATGATTAGAGTTTTTAATCATGTTTTAGCTTATTCTCTTTCTCTCTCTCTCTCTCTCCCCTCTCTCTATATGAGCTAAAAAGTCGGCTTGAGAGATTAAGACAAGCTCTGAAAGATTGATTAAATGCATTTTTTTAACAACAGGAAGTTGGAGCTACATTTGCAGTCAAGTTCTCTAGGTGTGTGAAAAAAACCAATGAACAGTTGGTGAACCAAAAGACAGATAAGCACAAAGCGAAGCCATACTTTACAATAAACAATGCTTCTTTTGTTTGGTTCTCAAGTAAAATATTGTTTAACCATTAAAGAACACCTAAAAGCAAAAACAATGCAGTGTATGACTAGAAAGACGAGGAATGCTAATGATAAGTAATAATAATGTTTGCAGAACTAATTATATCCCCCAACATGTGACAAAATAAGGGAAGGCTATAACAGATTGTTATGCAGCACACATAAATGTTCTAAGACGAAAAACTATGAAACCGAGCATATTGTAAGGTGGAAGGTTCTGAAAACAAAGGTAGAAAAATTGATTTTTCGCTTGCACGTTTGGTTGTAATTACAGGAGTTTAACTCATCACAAGCAGAATGAAACCAAAACACAATGCATGTAATTGTTCGTTCAAAACTTCAGCTTCAAGTTATATTTATCCTTTCTACTATGATCCACACATTAAACTTTATTGATATATGAAATGCCATAAAAGAAATCCTAAAAATAACAACCTATCTAAATAAAAGAGAATACTTCGGTCCCCATACCTCCTAAAATTGTTATTCCTTGTCCTTGAATTTTTTGAAAGCCAATGCACCACACTGCAGCATCACCCTGCAACGATAAATTCATCTTGACCAGTTAAAATTATTAGGAAACAACGAAATTCACAATTTTACCAGATGAAAGGGACTTAGTATATGTTATAGTGCCCAAAAGAATTACAACATGTTTTGATGCCAATGGTACATCTAAGCAGAACTATCATCAGTAAAAGAAAAAAATCTGGAATGACAACATTTCTCAGGCCTTTAAAGGATCTATACTAGAGAATATCAGTACAATAGCATTGCCCAGGTGTGTATACGTTAGGAAATACTAGCACTATTTGCATCTAAGGTTTTTTCCCATTCCACTTCAGAAAGGAATGCATGAAAATTGATAACATTAAGTTCAACAAATAGAAATACATAGTGGAGAAAAGATCAAAGGAACATTCTAAATAGAGAAACGGAAAGAAGATCATAAGTAGTGAAATCCATGGAATTGATGTCAAAAGGCTAAACAGACTAGATATAAACCCATCTCCTCCCAAGCTCAGCTCTTAATCTCTTTACCAAAAAAAAATATTGAAATGAACCCTTAAACAGCTAAAGAGAAGGAAAAAAGTTTCAAGTTAAACATCTCACAATGGAATTCTGCTGTAGAAGGTAGTCCTCAGGTTTTAGATTCATAGATGCACCACCAGCAAAGTTCAAACTGACGGTAGGAAATATGCCATCGACACTGAAAACAGAATAGACATAATTTGGATGGTAAGAATATAGTCCACAAGATAATAACCATGCAAGGCTCAACAGTCAACCAGATAAGAACTGAAAATCATAAATCTAGAAAGAAGACCTTGATGTAATTAGATAACACTGGGTTCCTTTGGAGAGCATAGGATGTACGGATTGAGATACAGCTTCAGTGATCTGCACAAAGGAGAAAATATTAAATTCCATATTGCAGTCACAATGATTCACCATGCTTTATGTCTAAAATCGACATATGCAAACAAATTAAATATAAATGAGCAAACTGAGAAATTGCAAGGCTGGAACTTACTGCACTGACAAAAGGATCATAAGCGCCTTCTGCAAGGTAAGCCAAAGTTGTCCCAGAATCAACAATGGTTCCTTGGCTGGTTGATGTTGCAAACACCTCTGGATCAATGGATAATACTTTCCCATTGACAGAGATGCTCTGCAAATTCAAATTATAATGGGGCCTGCAAGTTTGGTTACACAAGCCATCACAGTCAATTTAAAGCTGACAGGGTTTTAATATTTCAACATTTCAAATCTTTACTTTCAAATATTGAACATATCTAATCAGAAAAGTAATGCATTCCGCTTTAAGCCAACACAGATATGGTGATGTTCTAGAATGGCCTGTAAGCGACCAAGCTTTAAGGTTAAAATTGGACTTTATTTATTTAGGCTGGAGTTGAGGCCAAACAAGCTAGATAACAAGCTCAGGGTGGACAGTCGAACAGGTTATTCTGGTTTGGCCTAATTAAACTATACTTGGGGAATTCCGATCTTTACTCATTAAGAAGATAAGCCTAGGATCTATAATAGAGTTTGAATCATTGGTGCCCACACTTGATCATGCCTCTTAGAAAATGATGCCGATGACGCACACAAGCAGCTTGGCTTTTTGCAAGTCATCAGCAAATGGATTAACAATACGTTATTTCATTTTAGTACTACTATCTAAGAAAAATATTAGAACATGCATACAGTTCCATATCCATGATCAAGAGCTGTGGACTCTGGACTACATAACAAATACCAATTCTAGTACAAGAATCCAAATGTACCACTAACCATGAAAGAGGCGAAGTGCGAGATTAAACCAAAAATAAGAGTTGCATCTTCATTCCAAAGAGAAAAAAAGACTTACTGTGTGGCACAAGTGGACTATAAACTATATCGTCATGCACAATCTCACCCAGAACCAATACACCACCACCACCACCATCTCCCTTCAAGCAATGTGAAAACACTTTGGGCGTTATTCCCTGTGAAGACAATTGTGAGATAACAGACATGTCTTGTTGACCAAACCCGAAAATGCCATCAACTGCCCGGTCTGACTTCGTTAAGTCCCCAGTCTGTGAGATGCTACACCTGTCTCATAACCCATCACCCAAATGAATGAGTTCCAAACAAGATGAGCAAAAGGCCAAAATAACATAACTGTCCTCTCAACTCAAAGAGCTTGATAGATTCATAGTAGCTCACCCAAAGGCAATGGAAGCTGAAGAATTACTTGTAGATGATCCAGTAATTGTATAAAAATTCAACAAATCAGACACGTAATAGCCCGATGTCCCACTGCCATCGCCATACTGGAAAGTGTAAATGCACTGATTGCCCTGACTTGAACAGCCAGCATCTGAAGACTGTACTCCTAGACTGCATTTTTGGTCTGAACATGATATCAGTCGAGCTGTTGTTGAACTCCCAGGATCAAAGAAATTAAGCGGAATCTGCATTAGTGAAACTCTCTAATTATTCCATTTCTGAAGTAAATTGAATCCATTTTTCTGCAGATTCACAAAATTGAAAGCAAAGCAAAGGAAAGGAAAGGAGGTCCAGACAAAGAAAAACGACTTACACGGAGTCCACTGGATTGTGGGCATCCGTTGCAAGAACTGCAACTGACCCACAATACATCACTTCCAGTGTCAATCTGAACATAGAATTCTTTTGGCGGAGAACCCAAAAGTACTCTTGTAAAGTAAAGCCTATAACCAAAACCAAAAATTCAAACATTATAATCAAAACAGTAACTGTTATTAATCAAACGCAGAGGAGATATATATCCATCAATTCATTAACCAAAACTAAGGAAGAAGCCTTATCCAAAGAGAAATGAGAATAAACCCATATAGAAAACAATTCACACAAATTGGAAGACAAAAAGAATCAAAACTAACAACACAAAAGAAGCACCGAATTAAAGAAACGAACATGGAACACAAAAACCGACCCAAATTCAGAGATAGGGATACCCACCAAAGAAAAAAGCTTGGAAATAAACCAATCAATCCAAAAATGAGAACCCATGATCCAAAACTCAAATCCCAATCCGGAACGTCCAAAATCACACAATTCTTTATAAATCAAAAGAAAACGAAAGAAACAAATTCAAGCCCATAAAAAAAAGATTGACAACAATTGAATTACCCAACGCGAAACGGATCGTATGTGCCCTCAACCGGAAAATCCACGACACCCCCTAAAGACTGCAAAAATCTGCCATGCCTGACCCTGTCCCGAGCTTTGAGCTCATCCAATTCAACCCGCTGGCTCAACGGAAAAGCCCTCTCAAGGGTCAGCGCCGCCGGAAACCCATAAGCCAGCCCAGAATGAGCCAAGAATATGGCGACCAACGCCACCGCCGGAATTCCGGCGGCCAACGCCGGCATTTCTTGGCGTCTACTGTTTGTTTCTCTCTCAAACTAAAGCTCCCTCCCTCCCTCCCTCTCACCGCTCTCCAAGTGACACAATATCAGAAGATTGAGCAAAAAAAGAAAAGAAAAGAAAAGAAAAGCGATGGAGAGATGAATTGGAAGCAAGATGGAGGCGGCTAGCTATCTGGTATTGTAGAGAAAGCAAGAGAGGAAGGAAGAGAGAGAAGGTTGGTAAAACGGGTTACGTGAAAATTTATATTACTCGTTATTAAGAATTAAGAATTAAGAAGTATGGGAATGTATGTATGGATTTAAACATTGCCCTTTATGACCTTCCCTGCGCCTTCCTATTTGGTAAAACCTCTTCATCTTTCCTTCTCCATGTGCGTTCTTCCCACGCCCCTCCTTCGCCCTTCCCCTGTCTCTCTCTTTCCCTTTGTTTTTCAAACATGTTTTCCTGTTCTTCGAGATAAATCAAAATTCATTTTTTTTTAATCAAAAAAAGGAAAATAATGACGTTTTTTTTTAAAAAAAGGAAGTTTCTTTTATATATTATTAGGTTGCGTTCGAAATATAAAACAGAGAACGAGAATACGAGATCCGTTTTATTCTCCTTTGACGATTGTTTTTTAAAAGTGTTTCTAACTACCCTAAAAAAATTTAAAAGTGCTTTTAATTTTATTTTTTAAAAACACTAGAAGTGTTTTTTAGACTAGCACTTTTGAAGTGTTTTAAATGAAAGTTTTAGACATTTCAAAAATATCTATTTATTTATTTTAAAATATCTATGTATTTATCCTTAAAATATATATATAAATTTAAAAAAAAAAACATTAGAAGTGTTCTTTAGACTAGCACTTTTGAGGTGTTTTAAATGAAAGTTTTAGACATTTCAAAAATATCTATTTATTTATTTTAAAATATCTATGTATTTATCCTTAATATATATATATATATATATATTTATCCTCAAAATATCTATTTATTTATTTCGAAAATATCTATGTACTTATCCTTAAAATATATATTTATTTATCCTCAAAATATGTATTTATTTATTTCTAAAATATCTATGTACTTATCCTTAAAATATTTATTTATTTATCCTCAAAATATCTATTTATTTCTTTTTAAAATATCTATGTACTTATCCTTAAAATATATATTTATTTATCCTCAAAATATCTATTTTTTTTCTTTCAAATATCCATTCATTTTTCATAAAGTATTTATTTATTTATACTTACAACATCTATTTATTTTTCCTTAAAACATTATTTATTTTTACGATGATAATTATTATTTTTTCACTCTCCTCTTTAAATAGAGACCTAAAAATATTTGTAAATATTTTTAAAAATTTTTATGATCATAAAAATAATTATTTTAGGTTTCTATTGATACAAATATTTATATACCTTTATTCATTAATTCAAATCTTTATGTAAATATTTTAAACTTTTTATAACCATTAAAACGATTGTTTTAAATTTTTTATAACCATTAAAACGATTGTTTTAATAAAAATGTTATTTATTATAATATCATCCCTATGTTTTGTTCTTGGGATGAGTTTTTTCTTTTAAAAGTTTTAATAATTTAGAACCCCAAAATTCACAATTTTGGGAGGTGATCGTTTAGAGACCGGTTGAAGCTATTTCGATGCGAGGATTCTTAAGTTCCATAGCTCTTTTAATTAAAAAATCTTTTTTATTTTTATAGTTATTTAATTATTTAATTGTTTGTCTTGTACATCTATTTAATTTATTGTTTTCTTTAATCAATCATTTAAATAAATTATTATTGTTTTATTTTCCTTTTAAATATATTGTTGCTTTATTTATTAAATTGATTGTTGATGTTTTTTGTTTAATAATTTAATTCATTTAACTTAATTCATGAACCATCACACATTCTTAATTTATTCAAATTCCTAGATTTTAAAAAATTTCAAATTTCAAATTTCAAAAATCAATTGTCCTAATTTCAAAATTCAAGTTCCTTAATCCTAATTTCAATTTTTACAAAATCCCCAATTGCAAAATTCAAGTGTCATAATTTCAAAATTAAAGTCCCTCAATTCCTAATTTCAAAATTTAAAAATCAAGTGTCATAATTTCAAAATTCAACCCCCAATTTCAAAATTTAAAATTTCTAAGTTTCTAATTTCAAAAATTACAAAATTCATAATTTCAAAATTAAGTGCCATAATTCCAAAATTCAAGTCCCATAATTTCAAATTTCAAAATTCAAATTTCAAAATTCAAGTTTATAATTTCAAAATTCAAGTACCATAATTTCAAAATCTAAGTCCCCAAATTTTCAATTTCAATTATTCAAGTTTCTAATTTCAAAATTACAAAATTCCCAATTTCAAAATTAAGTTCCCTAATTTCAAAATTCAAAGTCTCCTAATTTTCAATTTCAAAATTTAAAGTTTCCAATTTCAAAATTATAATTCCTCAATTTCAAAATTCAAGTGTCATAATTTCAAAATTCCAATTTTCCAATTTCTAATTTCAAATTTCTAAAACCAAATCTCAAAATTTTAAAATTCAAGTTCTTAATTTCAAAATTCAATTTCCAAAATCTCAATTCAAAATTCTCAAACTTCAAATTCATTTCAAAATTCTCAATCTTCAAACTTCTAATTTTCAAATTTTCAATTTCAAATCAGTTCTCAAACATTCCGAATGCATGATTAATTCTACAATTTCTATAAAATTGAATATTGTGAAGTTAATTTGTATAACAAATAAATGGACTTGGATGGGGCCCGACATTCCATGTATAATTTGAATGAATAATTTGACATCTAATATAGAACAAATTTCCAATTACATGTAAATATATATTTTTATTCTTGTTAACGTTGTTTTAGCAATTGATACTTGCTTACGATCTGCTACCTAGATACACATTTTTCTCATCTGACTTTGCTTATTTATTGATTTATTTATTTACTTGTCTATTCATATATATATATATATATATATATATATATATATATGTATAGTATATTGTTGTATTGTTATTGTTTATGCTGGTATCAGGTGATCGATTGCTCCAGAAAAAATATTTTTTCTTAGTTTGTTTAGTAGAGCGCGACTTTGGGAACAGAAGTGATGCAACATCCCGTACGCCAGATAAATGTACGACCTCGAACAGGCTCGGTTTTTAGGACACGTATTTTTATCAAGTCGCGATTTAGGGTTTTTCTTTCTTTCTTTTTTTCCCTTTTAAAATAAAGCAAAAACAAGAGCAACTTTAAACCGTTTTTAAAATGGTTTTTCAAAAATAAAAAGAGTATCGCATTTTTAAGTGGAAAACACATTTTAGCAAAAACAAGTGCATTGTGATTGTTTTAAATTTTTTATAATCATTAAAATAATTATTTTATTTTCTAGTAATATACAGTTTTATATCTATTTATATATTTTTTAATACAAAATTTATTTATTATAATATCACCTCCATGTTTTGTTCTTGGGATGAGGTTTTTCTTTTAAGAAATATTTATAGTCCCATATTGGAAGGTGAGACGGAGGGAGGCATTTCTTGCCTATAAAAGGGGGAGTCTCCAACTGTTGAGGAGGGATTTTTATTTTAAGGGAGGATGAACCATCCCCTTATAAGGAAAAAGGCTCAAAAATCTCATAGTTTAAAAGTTTTGATAATATAGGCTTGGAAGTCCCAATTTTGGGAGGCGATCTCGGTTTTAGAGACGGTCTCAGCTTGGAAGGCGACTAGGTCCGAGGAACTGTTAAGTTCCCTTGACTTTCTTTTTAGTTAAAAAATATTTTTTTTATTTTTATAGTTATTTTATTATTTAATTATTTGTCTTGTACATCTATTTAGTCTGTTTTTTTAGATGTTATTTCATTAGCCTTAGTTAGGTTATTCGCTTCTTTTCTTTTAGATCAGATCATCATGAGCATCCCTCCTTCTTTAGAGTTTATCTTAAATCCTCGTTCAGAGAGTTGATCTTCACTTCAAGGCGTCCTCCTATCAGCGATCTTGCTATGGGCGTACAGTGCCCCATATTTCAATATTCTAGTTTCATCATAGCTTACGTGTTTAGTTTGTTTTTTAAGATTCTCTTTCTTTAGTTTTAGTTAGTTTATTCTTTCATTTTAAGATCATCATGAGCATCCCTCCTTGGGGTCATTGAGTTTCATGATGTTTTGATTGTATCTTTGTTAGTTGATTATGAGCATTAGGCATAGTGTTTTCGAGTCGGAGGCATTTGGCATTATTACGGTCCTTGGATCTATGTTTTGAGCCATTCAGTTGATCGATGATTTGGTGTCATCAGTAGTATGCAGAATTTGATGATATTTTCTTACTACTAGACCTTTTTGAGCAGTATAGAGATATTTCATCGGATTTTGAACCTAATGTCAGTATATTGTGGAGCACTTGATCAACATCTCACTATCCTCAGTAGCGCATTTAAATGTAAGGGTGGTGGTCACATATTTGAGTCAGACAGAAGTTCGATACATGTCTTGCCTTCCAATAGAGCATTAATTAATGCATTGACTTTTCAGTATTGGGGTTTCGTATTTTTGGATTTGCCATCAAGGCACTATTGTAGTATGTCGATTTTTACATTATCGAGGATTGATATTTACTATAGTCTCGGATAGGTATGGAGTCAGATGGATTTGACGGTGTGCTTGATCATCATTCAACATTGGGGCATACCTCCTTCATCGAGTTACCATATCTTCTGTTGATTTCATGGTTGCTTGATCCATTTTTTGTTACTTGTGAGTTATTGTATTAGGGCATAAGCCCTTTCTAGAGGTTATTGAATTCTTTGATTTACTTCTTGGACGTTTGATCTGTTCATCGGTCTTTGTGAGTCACCGCTTAGATTTGTTGGAAAAAATGGGTTTGAGCATAATAAATTAGCTATCTTTGAGCTAAAATTAAAATGGGTCCCACAAAGCTTTTTCGGTGGGTCCACATGAGAATGTGTTCTCCTCCATGAGGATATGAAGATTATATATTGAGTTGCTCAAAACCATTAAGGAGTGAATTAGAAATTGCCTCAGTATCGCGCATGAAAATGAGTAGCTAAGGTTTAGAGCACGTAGGAAAAGCTTGTGTCCCACATCGGATGGGAATAAGACTTTTAAAGGGTATAAATACACCTACCTTGTAGTTGGGTTTAGTTTTTGGTATGCATTTGTGGAAAGGGGAGGACTGGCACAAATCTTGGTTCACGACAGCAGTGTGCCGCGCTGCCCATCGGGTTCGAAGCTAGCTTAAACTCACCTTTTGGCATCAGCTTATTTGTTTTTGCGTAGGTTACCGTTGGACTGATGCGTCTTCTCCGGCGGACATGGCGTAATGCATTAGCCGTGGCAAGAAATAGACACGACCCCCGAGCTTCATGGCTATGCCGAGCAGTCATGGCGAGTCTATATAAAGAGCCGCACTTTTCTCATTTGGCTCATAGATATTCATTCATTCATTTCATTTCATACTTTTGAGAGGCGAGTTACGCAAGCGATTAGAGTTCGGCATCGACAAAGTGTTTTCTTCTTGTTGGGAGATCATTTAAATCACCGGGAGACAAATTGCCATTATTCTTGAAGCACCCTTTGCGAGGGCAATACTTGTCTTAAGGAGATTGTGTCGACCGCAGACTTGATGCGTAAACGAGGTTACGATTATTTTAAGTTTTCATGCAAACATTTCCACGTATTGCTTAGGTTACGCCAAGCTATTTTCCATTAAGCGTTTATGTTCATCTCGGTTTTATCTTTGTTCTATTGCTGCGATCCACTAACAAGATTTTTCTTCTTACATAGTTTTTCTACAGGGGCATACCCCTTTTTCAGTGAGTTCATTTAGAGTTACCACTTTCATATAGTCTTCTTTAGTTTCTTTAGGTTCTATAACACTCTCCTTTGTCTTGGTTTGATTTTAGATGTTTCCAACTATAGATTCTTTCACTCGATCAATCATTCAGGAGCATCTCTCCTTCTCCTTAGACCATCTTAGATCCTCGTTAAGAGAATTGATCTTCATTTTAGGGCAACCCCTTATTAGCTATCCTGCTTTGGGCGTACAATGCCCATCTTTCAATATTTCAGTTTCATCATATCTTACATGTTTAGTTTGTGTTTTTTAGATGTTATTTCATTAGCCTTAGTTAGGTTATTCGCTTCTTTTCTTTTAGATCAGATCATCATGATCATCCCTCCTTCTTTAAAGTTTATCTTAGATGCTCGTTCAGAGAGTTGATCTTCACTTCAAGGCGTCCTCCTATCAGCGATCTTGCTATGGGCGTACAGTGCCCCATATTTCAATATTCTAGTTTCATCATAGCTTACATGTTTAGTTTGTTTTTAAGATTCTCTTTCTTTAGTTTTAGTTAGTTTATTCTTTCATTTTAGATCATCATGAGCATCCCTCCTTAAGAGTTTATCTTAAGTCATTTTTCAAAGAGTTGATCTTCATTTTAGGGCATCCCCCTATTTACGATCTTCTTTAAGCGTACAATGTCCGCATCATCAAGTATTTCATTTTCATCACAGCTTAGAGCTGTTCATTGCATCCACAACCAAGAGTTGTTCATGATGTTTAGTTTCGAGTTTTATATCCTCTAGTTTTAGTTTTCATTAGACCATTTATTTCCTTAATTCTAGTTTATCATAAGCATCTCTCATTCTTCAGAGATTATCTTAGATCCTCTTTCAAATAGTCGATCTTCAATTTAGGGCATCCCCCTATTTACGATCTTCTTTGGGTGTACAGTGCCCGTATCATCAAGTATTTCATTTTCAGCACAGCCTTGAGGTGTTCATTGCATCCACAACCCATAATTGTTTATCATGTTTAGTTTCGAGTTTTATGTCCTCTCGTTTTAGGTTTCATTAAATCATTTATTTCCTTTATTCTAGTTTATCAAGAACATCCCTCCTTCTTTATAGATTATCTTAGATCCTCTTTTAGAGAGTCGATCTTCATTTTAGCTATTTACTATCTTCTTTGTGTGTACAGTGCCCGCATCATCGAGTATTTTATTTTTATCACAGCCTTGAGCTATTCATTGCATCCACATCCTAGAGATGTTCATCATGTTTAATTTCGAGTTTTATATCCTCTCGTTTTAGTTTTCATTAGATAATTTATTTTCTTTATTTCAGTTCATTAGGAGCATCCTTCATTCTTTAGAGATTATCTTAGATCCTCTTTCAGAGAGTCGATCTTCATTTTAGGGCATCCCCTATTTACGATCTTCTTTGGGCATAGAATGCCTACATCATCAAGTATTTCATTTTCATCACAGTCTTGAGTTGTTCATTGCCTTCACACCCCGGAGTTGTTCATTGCCTTCACACCCCGGAGTTGTTCATCATGTCTAGTTTCGAGTTTTGTACCCTCTCGCTTTAGTTTTCATTAGATCATTTATTTCCTTTATTCCAATTTATCAAGAGCATCCCTTCTTTAAAGATTATCTTAGATTCTCTTTAGAGTCGATCTTCATTTTAGGGCATCCCCCTATTTACGATCTTCTTCAGGTGTACAATGTTAGTGTTATCGAGTATTTCATTTTCATCACACTGAGCTGTTCAGTGCATCACAACCTTAAGTTGTTCATTGCATCATAACCTTGAGTTGTTCATTTCATCCATAGCCTTATTAGCTTGATTGTTGACATTTTTTGTTTAATATTTTAATTCATTTTACTTAATTCATGAACCATCACCCATCCTTAATTTATTAAAATTTCAAAAATTTTAAGTTTATAATTTCAAAAATCATGTGCCCTAATTTCAAAATTCAAGTTTCTCAATTTTCAATTTTTACAAAATCCCAATTTCAAAATTTAAGTCTCTCAATTCCTAATTTCAAATTTTCAAGTTTCAAAATTTAAAATAAAGTCACTTAATTTCAAAATTCAACCCCAACCTTCCCATTTTAAATTTCCCTCTCCCTCTCTTCAAAATTTCACTTTCCAATTTCAAAAATTACAAAATTCATAATTTCAAAATTATGCCCCACTTCAAAATCCAAGTCCCTAATCTTCAAAATTCAAGTGCCTTAATTTCAAAATCCAAGTCCCCAAAATTTCAATTTCAATTGTTCAAGTTTCCAATTTCAAAATTACAAAATTCTTAATTTTAAAATTCAAGTGCTCTAATTTCAAAATTCGAAGTTCTCTAATTTCTAATTTTAAGCAATTTCAAAATTCAAGTTTCCCAAATTTTAATTTCTAATTTCTAAATTCCAAATCTCAAATTTATAAAATTCAAGTTCTTAATTTCAAAATTCAATTTCCAAAATCTCAATTCAAAATTCTTAAACTTTAAATTCATTTCAAAATTCTCAATCATCAAACTTCAATTTCAAAATTTCAACTTCAAATCAGTTTTCAAACATTCTGAACACATAATTAATTCTACAATTCCTATAAATTTGAATATGATGGAGTTAATTTGTGTAACAGATAAAGGGACTTGGGTGGGGTCCGACATTCCATGTATCATTTGAATGAATAATTTGACGTCTAATTTATAACCAATTTCCACTAAACGCGGAATATTTTATTATTTTATTATCAAGACTAACATCGTTTCCTAATTGATAGCGCCCGAATTGCTAATTTCTATTCATTTATATATATATATATATATATGGTGTGTTGTTGTATTGTTATTACTTGTCTTTGCTATCCATTGATCGGGACACTAAAAGCCGCATTTTCCTTAATTCGCTTAAGAGATAATCTAATTTTAGGAGTTTAGAGGATGTGCTATGTTCATCATACCTTCCGATACAAGAACATAACCCTGCACTCCACACCCATTTTCCTATACTTGTATTTGGTAACGCCCAAACATACCCTGGGCCATGCTAATGCTTAGGTATTTTGTAGGTATAAATTTTTCAAAATTTAAACTAAACATGAAAATTGAGAAACCCGGAAAATGTATACACATAAGGACAAATTGTAATTTGTCAAAAGGAGCACAAAAGTCATAAGCTGATGCATGAGAGGCCAGCGAAATAACATAGCATAGTTCAATAAATAGAAAGTCGGGAGGACCTATGTGTAATAACTATAAAGATTGCGAGAAAGAGCTTGAGACAAATAAAATATCTCATATATTTTGGGTCTCCAAAGAGAGCAAACCGCGGCCATGGTTATGAGGTTAAGAGAGTTAAGAAGAGAAGCAAGAAGGTATGGAGTTCTATGGTTTTGTAAGGATTATGAGTTTTGACTTTGAATATGAAATCATGCATTTTCGACTTAAGAGATTTTTATGGGTTCTAAACTGTAGTTTAGTTTAATTGATCATAACTCTAGGTTTGAAATGAAATTGAGTTGAAAACTCTAGCTTGGTTAATATAAGCATGAATCCCCTTAATTCTATGTTTTTGTATATACAGTGGATCTTGGTATGGGTTCTTGACTTTACCTAGTGGTTTGGGTTTGTGAGTTCTAAACCACCACTACAAGCATGAATATGGAGTGGTTGACAAGGTATATCAGATTGAAAGGATTTGGGGTGGAACTATATGGAAAAAGGGAAGAAAAACACATATTCTGAGAAGTGTTCTATTTTTCTGTTTTGACCAACGTTCGTATTATGGATATAATTTTGTCATTTCTTATCCGATTCGTGCCGATTCAAGTCATGCATATTGATAGACTAAACCAATTCCTGAAATAGCTATCTTCGAATTCTGACTCTATGTGGCCCAAAAATTCAATCAAAGAGGGCTTACACCAAGCAAATTTCTGCTTCATTGACTATACAGAACCGGTCATTGCTTGTGACATAATTGAGTTTCGGGTGCTTCGATTTGGGTGATTCCAGTTGGAAAGAACCCCAAGACCTGGGCCTTCAAATTACAGAAGAACCAGTGTCAGTTATGAGTTATGACCTCGGAAAGATGAGTATTACAAACTGTCCCTAGTGTAAAATCGGTAAATTGACTAATTTGGCATGAAAATGCCATAACTTTAGTTTGGATGATCCAATTGGAATGATTCCAATTTCTAAGTAAAATAGGTTCATGGAGGGACAAGAATACTTGAATGATGTAGAATACATAGGCATCATCCCGCATTAAGTATCTCGAAATGCCATATAATAAAGTATGGAAACATGAACATGAACATAAAAAGCAATATGTCATGAACACGTAATGTGATAAAGATGTTATGAAATTTCGAAAAGATATACGATAAGATGACTACCTAGGACCAAGAGTGAATTTCCAGACTTTTATATGAAATTCCTCCTTGAGCTAGGGTTTGAGGTGTTAGGGAGTGTGATTACTTGTTAGAGTATGAATCTTCCCTTGAGGATGGATTGTAGAACTGTATGGATATGGAAGTTTGGTTTATTCCTACTTCTTGGGGTGATTTGGGATTGATTGTAGGATGGTTTTATGCCGTGTGTTTGGTATGTTTGATACCATATTGAGCTTATAATAAGTCCGAAATGACAAAGACAAGAGTCGCTTATTAGCAGGTGCCGCAGTTGCTGATTTTCTTCATGGCTTGCAACTTGCATAACTCCTTCGTTAGGACTCCGTTTTGGGTGTTTTAGGACTCTATGGAAAGCCCTTTGAGTATAGAATCCATCCATATATAGATTGATACAATATTGAGCTTATAATAAGTCCGAAAAGGACAAAATACAGTAGCTGCTGCTGTTATTAGTAGGTGCTTCTAAGTTGCCGATTTTTCACGGCTCAAGAATCCCGCATAACTTCTTCATTGTGACTGTTGTGTTCTAGGACTCTATGGAAGCCCTTGAGTCTAAAATCCATCCATATATATATATTGATACAATATTGAGCTTATAATAAGTCCGAAATGACAAAAGACAAGAGCGCTGGCCGCTATTGCAGGTGCTGCAAGTTGCTGATTTTCTTCACGGCTTGCAACTTGCATAACTCCTTCGTTAGGACTTCGTTTTGGGTGTTCTTGGACTCTATGGAAAGCCCTTTGAGTCTAGAATCCATCCATATATAGCTTGATACAATATTAAGCTTATAATACACCTGAAAATGACAAAATACAAAAAGAGCTGCTGCTAATGCAGGTGCGTGTTGCTGATTTTCATTTAGCTTCAATTTGCATAACTCATTCAAGAAACCCGTTATGTTCTTGGATTCGATGGAAAGCTCATCGAGTCTAGAATTCAACCATATGCTATTTAATGACATTTGGTGCCCGCTATCTGTTCGAAAATTGAATTGGTTGTACCGAGGTACACCGCTGGTTAAAGTTGATTGGAATAAATGGTAAGAAAAGATGTAGATATGAACAAGAAATAGCAATATATGTAGATTTGATACGTAAAGGGGTATAGATAAGAAAAGTACCTACAGGTATCAAAGGAAGAGTCTCGTCTGCATTCCTACCAGAGATAGGACATTCGATAAAGAACAAGAAAACATACAAGATAGAATGTATATGATACAGTCATAAAGATACGATAAATCGATAAAGCATACGAAGATATGTTAACAAGACATAGCACAAGTACAAAGTAGTAGACATGATATGAATATAAGAGTATATGATATGAATATATGATTGTCATACATAAACGAATAGATGGAACATGATAGGAACACATGAATGAGTAAAGCACATGATAGAAATATAGAAAGTACATGAATACCAAATCGATAGAAAATGCATAAAGGATATGATGCATAAACGATATATGGATATGAATAGATAAAGATATATATGAATATATGAATATAAGAGTGCATAGATGCATCTTTATATGATAGGATTACATATATGATACGAAGACAAAACTAAATGATAGAAAAGATATGAATATAATGTATTGTAAAGAAATATGATAACAACAATACGAAGCTAAAGAATATGTGAAGGTATTAAACGAAATAAATAATACAGATATTCATCAACATACACATAACAATAATTATTCATGTAGATGGGATATGTACAGAAAATGTAATAAAATGGATTGTCTGCTTAGAACCTGGTAGAGGGATAGATGGGCATGCCTATAAGGGAAAAATAAATCATAAAGATATCGACGCTTGGCCCTGGTTGGGTCATTACAAATAGCCTTCGTCCTTATATAGATGGTCATTGTCTCAGATAATGATAACAGCTTTCTTGCCCTAGACCACTGCTTAAGACAAGGAGTACATTTTCCAGGGCCCTTATAGTTTCCTTTATCCACTTCTAAGGTTTATGCGTACATGAAACATAAACAAATGATTCAGATAAGACATGTGAAAAAGATATTATATGATCTCGAGAAGCATAGCATCATATGTGATGATAAGTTTTGTAACATGAGATTATACGATCCGGACATGATATATAAAATGTATAATAATGTAAAATGATCCAAAGTTAATATGAATATAGTATATGGAAAGTACAAAGTACAAGACACAAAAAGTATATGAACAAGCACAAGACATGAAAGTGCAGCACATAGTGATAACAAAGAAAACAATATATGAAAATAGTACATGAAACAAGACATGAATACAAAGATATGATAATGCACATGATACGCATACTTAAAAATGTAACATAACAATCTGGTATAGTATATAACCATGAAAGTAATATATGTATACGAATATGACATACACATAATAGGATATGTAATATGAACCATTAGAAAGAGAATATATCAAATGATAAGTACTAGAATAAGAAATAAATGATATGAAAGGTTATATGTCAAACGTCTACGATAGAAGTGTACGTTTATATGAAATGATAAGATAAGGTATTCATATACGATCATGCTTATCGGCCGTCCTCAGATATGTTTCACTGCTGCAGTTTAGCACGTGGCTTAATCCTGTAGGTACGTAGCGTAAGACAAGGATGTGAGGATAGGACATCCCACATTAGCAAAGCAGGCCAACTCAGAGAGACCGCATCGCTTCCGCACCCGTATTTTAACAGGTATGTTTTGTTTATCGAGAAGTAATGGACTTGGTATATAGAATATGAATACCACTATGGTGGTATGTATAATGTATATGTAAAAAGAATTTTTTTTTTTATTATTACAAATTGTGCATATGAATGAGAAAACAGTAATGTGTGTCGCCGGTGAAAATAAATAAGAATCCCGGGCCTAAGGCGACACTCGCCGACACCCCATCGGTGCCAAGGGGCGCCACATATTTTCTTATCATAAGTCACATTTTGAGTTTTTCTTTCTTTTTTTGTTTTCCCTTTTAAAATAAAACAAAAATAAGTGGCAACTCCAAACCCTTTTTAAAATGGTTTTTCAAAAAAAAAAACGAGTCTCTCTTTTTTAAGTGGAAAACGCATAATAGAAAAAAATACGAGGTTCATAATCTTATTTACTCATGCAACTTGTTATAAAAAAAAACTAGTAGAATCTATGGGTGTAAATTAGTTTCTTATTTTTAATAACCGTGGGTTTTCAGGTGAACTTGTGCATAAATTAGTTACCATTAGGGAGCTAAAATAGTTTATTTATATAATTATTTTATTTTTGCATATACATAATTTGAGAAATGCATTTAATTTAGTGGGAAAGTTAAAGAGTTTAGAGTTAAAGTGATCCTTTTTCTAAAAAAAAATATTGATTTTATGATTCATCCCAAACTATTATTAAATACAGTCTCCTTGATGCTACCTACTGGGGGATCTATCTCAACTTGCTACGCCCAACACACGTGATTTATTATTTATCTTTATTTTTATACGATCGTGAGTCTTGACCTTAGACGTTGTCCCATTCCCGAGCTCGCCACACATTTACCAAGAATGGTGAATTTACCATCTCCATGCACCCACACCCGACTCGACGCGATGTTATAGTGCATATGAATGCAATCATGCCAATTCTTATTTTCAATTTTCATGGTCATGCACAATTGTATTTCACTACGGCTCAATTTTGTTTTTTTAACCTAAGTTAGAAGTCATAATTGGTAACTACAAATTTAAAATAAAAATAAAACCGTAGCCGATAATTACGGTTTTAAGGACTATATTAAACATATGTTTATAGAAGGAGTTAAAAGCAATATTTTTTACAATTCCAAGGGCTACTTTGACCAAAAACTCAAAGTAAAAAGTGTAAAACATGGAAAATTTTCTCATCTTTTGATGCTCTAACCTTGCTTTTATGGGCAGGAGTTAATCTTGTCATTCTTCTTCTAAAGTACAGCCCCATAAAGGTATGAATTATTACTGTGAATTGTCTCATATTCTCAATTGATTTCATCCATTATTACATCCTCCCTTTCTTTATTTTTTTATTATTTACTTTTTAATTGCCATTAGGTTTACTTGTAGATAATCCCAACAAGTTATTTTAAAAAATTCATTTCCAATAATTACAACATTTCTTGCTCTTTTCATGTCCTCATCATCTCCAAATTATGGGAAAATGTTTTTGGATTTATATAAAAATGATCCCTCAAGTCATTAGATTCATTAGCAAAACACGTCTTAATTTCAAAATTATTATTATTAATTTAGATTATGTTTGGCTATTTTTCTCAAAATCTTTAATTTATTTAAAAAGTGTGTTTAGAAAAAATAATTTTGAAACTTTAACAGACAGAAGTTTACCACTTTTAAATAAAAATAAAAATAGGGTTATATGGCTTTTTTGTTTTTAAAAAAAAAAACTGTTTTCCGTTATGAAAACAATAAAAATACATTTGATTTCTATTTTTTTAGTTTTTAGAAAACACCAAAATAATATTTTCCGCTGCTTTAAAATGTTCTATTAACAAATTTCTTGCAAAAATTGAACTTCAAACATTCCATATTACTTTGAATTTCACATTATCGTTTTCTGCTCGATTGAAAGATATGGTAGCCAGGACGAATTGGTCGAAGGCGGTGTCTGTTAATATAAAAAAAATATATATTTTCAAAAACAATAAAAAAACAATTTTAGGTCTTAAATTTTTTAGAATTGTTTTTAAATCCCTATTAATTTTTTATAAAATTAAAAAATCATATTACCATGATAAAAATAATATTGTATGTACCATCAAACATTTTTGTGAAATAGTTAGGGTCTCTTAAATAACTTAATCATGTAGTCTTCATTTCAAGCTTTCGAGATACGTTATATTTTATGATAGAATTTTATAATTCTTATGATCCTCTGATATAGAGATTTGTTTTTCCGGGATACAGTTATATTTTATGATAGATGATAGGGTTTAAAAAATAAGCTCGCAGGCCCACTCACCAAGCCCAAGAAAAAGGTAAGCTCAGTGAAACGCCTGAGCCCCTGACACTTGCCCAAAACTGAGCCCGCCTGCTCGCCAAAGGGTCAATAGCCCGGACAATCTTGAAAAGCTCATCCTCAGAATCAAACCACCAGTGAGAGTGCTCCATTTCAATACGTCCCTGCCTCGGCTCGAACACTGGTTAAAGAAAATGCACGACAAATTTCATACTCCTCGTGAGTGGAGACCACACGTGGGTGGGACCCATAGGACTCAGAGGCTCTCAATAAAAAGGCGCCTTTTATTGTGAGGTCCCCCACCCGGCCTACCCGCGGTGGAGCTCCATCAAGCCACCCGGCCCTGACTGCTCTCTCCTCACCACTGCATATCCCTCGTCACAGGCCTTCGCCTCCAGCGATTCGAACCCGCCACCGCACTTTGGGCGTCATTGCGGAAGATCCTCATACTCAACTGAAATTTCGAAAGTAAGATACCTAATAACTACCCCAATTATCCCTTATTAATTTGATGACGATAAGGGCGGTGTAAAATCCTCATCCAATGAGAGAATCTCATCACCATCAAATTGAAACATAGTGCTATAAATACTACGCCACCCCATCTACGAAAAGCGCATGCAACATTCGCCCTCTCTGGTTAGCCGATATTTTCTCTCAGCATTGGTGAACTGACTTGAAAGATCTGACGGCAGCAGGCGCAGCCCCTCGTCGGTTGCTGCAGGCGAGCCCAAACGCTCGTGCCCAAGAGACGACGGCCCAACGCGCTCCAGCTCGACCCAAATTAAGTATTCACACTCAGCACCCAATTCCGATCGAAAAATATCACAATAGAAAAGAAGAAGAAGAAGAAAAAGGGCATGTGCCTAAAATTAAGCTTTGTGATTTCAATGTTAAACTCGTTAAGAAATGTTCCAAATAAACTTTTTCTTAAAGAGAATCCTGATGGGGCCATCATCCCATCCCATCACTAAAAAACAAAAGCTTTTGAGATAGAGAAGGAAGAAGGACGGACTAAAACAGTACAGCAAAAAACGTTCAAAATCATGCTAGGATTCAGAGAACCACCAGCTTTAAAGTTTAAACTTTAAAGCACCCATCTCAATTATTTCTTTTTTTTTTTTTTTTTTTTTAACTTTATAATATTTGGTCGGTTATTAAAAGATACATAAAACAAAACAAATGGCCACGCCAGTCGCCACCACGCTGTCTTTTGCTTTTTAACATGACAACTATGACAAAAATGACAAAAATGCCCCTCGTTCTTTTCCAGTAACGGAAGCATGTTTGGGTGGGACCTTGTTGGGGTTTTTTGTAATTTAGTTCGGGGTTGGAACTTGGAAAGAAGAAAAGGAGGGATGAGTTGAGAGTTGAGACTTGAGAGGATATGTTTTCATTTTCCAAGGCAGCGACTTCTTTTTTTTCTTTTTCTTTTTTTTCTTTTTTACTTTAATATATATATATATTTTAATGAGGTAGTCGAAGGACGTAAGAAGAATGAATAGATGTGTACGGTAACAGAGAGTAGATAAAGAATAAAAGAGAAAAGTACAGTTATTTTGCAAAATCGGTAAAATCTCTCTTTTACCATATTTATAGTAAAATCTCTCTTTCACATTCATTGCATTTAGATAGGTTAATTTATAAAAAAACTCGTTTTTATATGAAAAATAATTTTATATTGTAAATTAATGATTCGCAAAAATTAAAATTTTATTTAAAAAAACATAAATCTCAAAAAATAAAATCACCATTTAATGGTATAAAACTCATTTTTCATATAAAAACGAGTGTTTTATAGTTGAACCCCTTATTTTAATTATTATTTTGGTCTTGATATTGACAAGAGTACGTTCTAATTTTAGCATATTTTGAGGCAAAAAAAAATCATCAATATTATCCAATTTTCAAAAACACTTCCAAAATTATATATTTTAAATAAATAATGATGCATTTACCAATAGGGTTCAGCTATAAAAAAACTCGTTCTCAAATTAGAACAAGTTTTACATCGTAAAATGGTGATTTTATTTCTTACGATTTGTGTAGATTAAAATTTTGTCTGAGAAAACACAGATATTAAGAAATAAAATCACTATCTAATGATATTAGAACGAACTTTTTATAACTGAACCCAATTTTATATGACTAATTAATTAATATCATATTAAATTTGTGATTTACTTCCATTCAAATGTATCATAAAATTCAATTCGTTTTTTTACTATTATTTTTTAATACACTATAGTTTGAAGATTCAAGCCTAAGACCCCTTCTCTTTCTGTCATTTGTTTGCTTTAATGGTGAACGATATCTATCACTTAAGCTAGGTATGATGTGCGTGTATTTACCATATTAAAGGCCTAAAGGTGGGATGAGTGGGAGAACCCATGATTAATGGTACGTTTAGGAGAGTTTATCTATAATTTATTTGAGCTTATCTTCTTACATAAATTATTGATAAAAATTATAGGTGTTTGGAAGAGTTTATGAAAATAACTTAAAACCCCATATAATAAGCCCCTTTTAACTTATTTCAATAAGCTTTATGGGAAGCTTATAAAAAAAAACTTATTTGAAAGCTTAAAAATTGATCATCTTAATGACAAAAATGATATTCTGAAAAATAATGAAAAAATAGAAAACAACTTCCTATGTAAAAACATGAAAATAATTAAAATAGAAAACAACTTCTGAAAATATAGGTGGGCCAGGTGAATTTTTTTAAAAATTATGTACAAAAAAGGGAAAATAATGAGAAAAAAAATATAAAACAAATTCCAAAAATTTATGTAAAAAATAGGTAACTATTTTGAAAAAATTATGTAAACATAGGAAAAAAATTCTTACATACAATTTTAAAATAGAAAAAATTCTATTGAGATGGGAAGAATGATATTGATAATTATTTTCGATGAATTTTGATGTATCTACGAGCGTTATTTTGTTTTGGAACTTAGAATTTTTGTGACGATGGGAAGCATTAATGATGTTTGTTGTTTTGTTTCGGAAATGTTTGTGACGATGGGAAGCAATGTTTGTTATTTTATTTTATTATTAGATAAAAATTATAGATAATATTCAGTGATATATATAATTTTTATTTATATTCGGTAGGGTGTGCATCATTTAAAAAAGCTTGCACCTCAAGTGTATCTTGCGCCTCAAGGCCTCAAAAGGTTTTTGCGCTTCGATACGTCTTAAATAACTGTGAGTTCAAGGTACATCGCGTTCCAATTTATAGAAAACATTCTAAATATTTTAATGAAGAAAAAAACCTATAATTTTATAATTTCTTTTATGCATATGAAATAAAAGTGAAGAGGAGAGTATGATTCATTAACTGTTTTTTATACTATATATTACATATGAATAATAAATGTTTTCAGTTTATAGTTAATCTTTACTTTATTTTTCTTTGATCATGGTTTTCTTATATATATATATATATATATATATATATATATATATATATATATATATATATATATATATATATATATATATTATTAATTTTTAGTTCTTTAGTTGTTTTAATTTTTTTAAATTATGACAAGTGTTTATTTATCCAAACACTTCAATTTTATAAGTGTTTATAATAGTCTATTCAGTAATTTCAGTTGTTATAAGTGTTTGTTTAGTAATGGATCCAAACACTTTAAAATAATGAATGAGTGTTTCTCTCCACAATAACACTCAATATCCATAAAAACTCCTCAACATTTGAAAGTTGAACTTCAGCACTAATATGATTTGGAGAGACGTTATGAATCGGATGACGCTTTTTCAACCTGAACCCGGCCGAGCGCAAGTGGGCTGCTGCCGAACCCTGATTGTTTTGTGGGCTAGGATGTAGGCGCCCGGATCGTCTGGCTGGCGCAGATCGCCGCATCGCTGATCCGCAGGATCCGGACGCAGCACTCATCCGCAAAAACAGTGCTGGGGTTGCTGGTCGGCGAGGGTCAGGCCCGGCCCTCCGATGCCTAAGTCGCTTTCCGGAGAAAAGAGAAACTACTTAAAGGGCGAATGCAGCGCATATCAAAGATGCTGCCCAAGAGCGCGGTGTTTGCGTACCTTTCACCGTCGTGGCCTTATTTATGGGGTAGATGCTCAACCAATGATGGTGATAAGGAGTCCTTCCCATTAATGGGACATTTCTTATTATAAATTCATATCGACTATGACATGTAGCAGAAGTAGCTTACATTTCGAGATAGCTCTTATTGATGAGATTTGTGGGATTTTAATAATATATTATCGGGATTTATTCCGTTTCCCATCCCTTGGGAGACTTACCACTGCCTGTGGCCAATGGCCGTGACTTTTATTCTGGCCAAACTAAAAAGACAGAGTGTTGGTTTGAAAGTCGCCGAGTGCCCATCGACAAGTTCCTCCTCGGTTTAACTAATGCCTTCGTCACACTGGGCCTCTCGTCTGGACACATGGTCATGTTCTCATTTTTCAAACCCTATCAGTAACATTTTTTGGTCCCATATTTATTTTAGTGCTCCATTATCCACTGCATTATTTCTTTGAATATTTAACATTTTTTGCTTCCATATTTATTTTTTCATATTCATAAAATAAGTTACAATAAATAGTAATATTTTTTTAAGAAAGATGTTTAGACCCGGTGGAAGGTTTACTAATTCTCATGTTTGATTGGACAAAATTGAATATATTTTATCATAGCCTATTTCCAAAAACTAGCATCTTTAGAAGTCATAGATTCTTTGTATGTTTTGGAATCCTTCTCTTTTTAAAGTACTATATGAATTTTCCTTATAATATATTATCTATCTCATTCTACTAAGTAAAAGGACATTATTTGATAATCAATATCATCCGATCTCAACACTTTTTCTTTTCTAACTCTTTGACTTTTTCGAGGCACAATGGATTGCTCGACAACGTTTGGAAGTGTCTCATCTTGGGAATCTCCAACATTAGTAGGTACTTGAGAGATGTTATCATTCAACAAATTCTAAAAAAATGATAAGATGTGATTGGGTTTAAAAAATAGGCACGCAGGCCCACTCACCAAACTCAAGAAGTAGTGCCCAAGAAACCCCACTCTCGCATCGGCCCAAAACGGGAGCTCAGCCATTCGCCCCTGGGCGCCAATAACACCTAACAGCCTAAGAAGCCCATAGCCCCAAATCAAACGTCCACTAACAAGGGAAGTAAGATAATTCTCAATAATTGCTCCCTAAGGCCCCGTTTAGTTCACGAAAATTTTCAACTCTATCCAAAATTCAGAATATGAAAATTTTCAATGTATTCTAATCTTTAGTTTTCATTTTCAGAAAATATGTTTCGTACTTGAATTTGCTGAAATACTGCTTTCATTTTTTAACCATTTGGTTGAATTTACTTCGAAAACAAGGAAAACAGCTTTTACCTGTTTTTCGACATTCATATAAATGTTGAAAATAGTGAATTCATTTTTTGTTTTCAAAATTTGCTTTCGTCTTATTCTCGTAATTGGAAACGTTTTTGTTTTCTCGAAAAGTCAGAGAAAACAGAAAATTTTCTACCTACTAAACAGGGCCTAATTATCCCTTATTAGTCTAACAGCGATAAGGACAGAAAATCCCCTATCCAATGAGAGAGAATCCTTATCACCATCAAATTGGGAAAAACATATATTATAAATACCAGACCACCCCATCGGTGAAAGGTACGCAGAACATTCGCCCTCTAAAGCAGTCAATCCATTCTTTTTACGGGAAAGAGCTGACTTAGGCATCATAGCGACAACGGGCGAGCCCCCGCCGATCCTCTTTGTTACTTGTTTTTGCAGGGGAGCGCAACATCTAGAGCCAGCGGACAGACCCAACGACTGCCCCAGTGCCGGCCCAGCGATTCCAACACGCTTCAACCCAATTCCGATTGAAAAACGCCTCATCAAGATGTATTTTTTTTTTCATATACACTATGTTTTCTCATGAAAGGTCATTTTGGACAATTTTAAATAAGACAAAGTGAAAGGTAGTGGAATATGTATATATATATATATATATAGATAATAACAATAAAAACTATTTTAATAAAACAAATGATGAAAAAATATATTATTTTACATAATTAAAATTTTTTGCACGTATAGCCATTGGCACATGCATCATCTCATATCTTATCGTTTACCAACAATTATGTACAAATAAATGAAAGAATTAGATGCATATATATCTTCAATACATATAATATATAGACAATATTATAAACTCATTATTTTTATTCCCTTTGATTCCTGTTCCCTATTTGGGTATCAACTATATATTATCCTACTTCGAAATGTATGCTCTAATATATTATAAATACTATTGGAGGGCTATGGACTACTACTTAATGCTCTTAATAACATTTTAATAATACCGATATTAGTTTGATTAATTTAACTTTATCTCTTCAAATTAATCAAAATTCTAGTATCATACAATCATGTAACAAATTTGTTGGGAATCGATTTTAATATAATTGATAATGAAGATGAGTTCATATTCATTTAATGTTTAAAACTTATGATAAGGACAAAATATTAAATATCGACATTGGTTTCATTTCATCAAATTGGTTATGACTATTTAATAGAACTCTTTGGGAACGAAACTATGGTTCAAAGGAGCTCTTATTAATTCTAAAAATGTCTATTTGATTAAAAAATTTATTTATATTATGTAAAAAAATTAACTATATATGATTTTAAGAATATATCTAAGGATTGTATTTTGTTTTTCAAGTTGAAAGGAATAATAGTTGGGCACAAGAAATGCCCAAAGTATTCCCTCACATACACACCAACTTTTATCCCCTACTTTTCTTGCAAGGGATGTTCCCCATCCATTCTTCTCTATACCTATCCTAAATTTTAAAATATTCCAAAATGAAAAAAACACCAAAGAAGAAAATACTTACTTATACTATATTTGGCTACAGAAAGTACAAATATTCTTAAAAAGAGTTTAAAAATGAATTTACCATAGTTGAATTTATAGTAAAAAAAAAAAAAAATTAAAAAAAGTCCTTGAAACCACTCTCAAATTTACCATAAAAGAGAATTATGATTGAATTAGAATACATGGTAGTGCAAAAGTGAATAGTGGTAAAAAAAAAAAATCCTTTCAAAAAAAAAAAAAAAAGTATACTGAATTAAGTTATTCTTTATAGAGAAGAATTAAAATAGGTAAAACAACTTCAAAATATCATATAAAAATAATTTCTTAATTTTTATTTTCTAATATTTTTTTTAAAATTAAACACTTTAATTATAATATAATAGACTGTTCCTAATAAGACTCAAACCCGAAACCCTTTTTTATTTTCTATGCATAATAAGCTATTTTTTTTATTTTTCTTTATAACTAAACATTTTATTTATAATATAGTAACCACTGACACTCGAACTCGAGACTTTTTTTTTTTTTTTATGTCCTATTTATTTAAACGTTGAATATTCTATAATATTACTTAAGCATGATAGTCATTTTTAGAAATCTTTTTAAAAACCAAATAACTTACTATTTTATTATGAGTAATGCTTATAGCATTTTGGAAGTTAGAAAAAATATCTATTGTGGGATAAGAAATGTATACTTTTTTTTTTTTTTTTGGAATAAAATGTTTACGTTTAAATTTATAAAAAAGAAATTGTTGAAGTGATTTTGTGGGATAAGAAAGGTGAAAGGTGACGACTTTTATTTTTTTATTTTAAAATTGTTTATTTACTTAATAATCAGTACAAACAAACGACGTCGTTTAAAATCTGAGAAATAGCTTGGAATTTTTTGCTGTCGACATCATAGCATTCTAACTTGTCAGAGAATGAAATTATTAGAAAAATCCAGAAGAAGTTTTATTTATATGGATCAAAATTATGGTATGGATCATCGATTTAAAAAGTCTTAAAATATATCGGTTTCGATGTATCGATTTGGTATCTATCGATATATAATATAAAATAAAATAAATAGAGAGCTTAAAAATTATAAAATATTATATAAATGATTAGAGAATAGATGTAATTCATAACCGAGTTTACAAATATCTGGTATCTGGTATAGGACTCGATACGATCACCTTCAAGACGAATATGACTCAATCGATTCGTATCGAACTTGACCAAGTTTTTGAACCCTAATTCCTATATCGATAGAGCAAAACTCATCGTCCTTGAACCATCAAAAACCTCATAAATTTATAAGACATTTCCTTTGTAAAGACAAAAAGGAATAATCGAAACTAACCATCCTAAAATAAACTAGTGAAAAACAATTATTACATCATTTAAAACAAATAATTAGTTTTTATTTTTTATTTTTTATTTTATTTTTTAAATCTTTTTTAATTTTCAAGAATACTAGAAAAAACAAACCACATTTCTATTAAAAAAAGAAAAAGAAAGGGAACGATTATAGCATATGAAAATGATCTAAGAATATTTTTTATTCATAATAATTCTGTCTCTTTGATGCATATTTATGTAGATAAGAAATTACAATCAAGTTTATTCCTATAATTAAGTTTATTCGGGCCTAATATGTAAATATTTCTAAATGTAAGAGTTAATATAATAGCTTCTTATAATTAAAGCTTATTCATTTAATATAAAAATAATATTTGGAAAGAATTATAATATAGCTTTGATCATTAATCCAATATCACAACAAAAATAATTAGTCATTATCACTAAATGATTAAAACTTAGAATTTTTCATCATTTTGAATATGGTTAAAGAAAATGATAGAGAGTAACTTTCCGGCCCACTTTTTTGTTTTTTTGAAAGATTTCCTGTCCACTTTTATTATTATTATTTAAATTTATGTAAGGATGCATTATTATTATTTTTTTTTTCAGGATGCATTATATATATTATTATTTGTCCAGTTTTATTATTATTATTTAAATTTATGTAAGGATGCATTATTATTTTTTTTTTTCAGGATGCATTATATATATTTGGTACATCCTCTCTAAAACCTAATCGTCTCTTCATATGTTCTATCTTTCAAGCCTTTGTTCATTAAAGATAAAAAGTGATTTTTTTGATCATTTTTAACTTGAAATCACTTATTTCATTGTTTTTATTTCTCCATATATGGTCTTTTTTTTTCTAATAAAGTGGTGTTTCTTCCTCATCAATTTGGGTTTTTTTTTTCTTGTTTTTATCGTCGATTTACTATAAATATAACGCTAAAGAATTAACTTCTTCGCAGCTTTCTGGTATCGACAATTTGTAGACGAGTAATTAATAGTTAATGTATGTCTTGAGCAATCCTTGCTATTAACTCAATGCTATATCGTCCTTCTCTAAAAGCTGTTATTACTTTTAATTCATAATATTATTTCATAAATTAAGGAAATAAAATATTGTTTTTTTTAAAAAGAGAATAATTTTATTGATTCCAACTAGCAACGCATCCGATAAAAACATATAATTAATTCCGATAAAAACTCTATAGGATGATACAACATCCAAGTTAATAGAACAATGAATCGGTTTAAAGCCTACATATTTGATAATTTTATAATGACTAGAATACATATGATTCTAGTTCTGTAGCATACTGACGATCATGATTTGACTTGATATCTTGATTGAATTTGTTTTGCCGTTCTAATCATTAACACACTAAAAAGCACCGCAACAAGACAACGAAAATCAAACCGCTACACTAAGACGACACAAATCACATGCTGCATAAGACGACGAACAAAAATAGTAAAAAACAAAGTAAAAATCCAGATTTTTGTGAAATAACTACTTTATTGAAAAGGAAAAATAGTAGAAAAGAGATGTAAAATGGTGATTTCAAACCAAGAATAACAAAAAAATCATCCCTTATTGTTTAAAGAAAAGGGGCTAAAAAGAATAAGATGAGAGTCTCTCTCTAAATAAAATATTGTTATTATTTGATTGTTTTTAAAAATTTTGTTATTAAAAAAATACTCTTATCTTTTTGGAAATAAGTGATTGATGGTGTCTTTGAGGAGCATTTATTTTGATTTATATGAGAAGATAAACTTTGTTTAGTGTGAGATTGAGGCGCTGCTTTTTCGACTTATCATTTAAACTAAATATCTTTCTGTGATACTCTGCTTGCTTTTTTAATTTCACCACTTCGCTGCCTAAAATTTTAAAAGTTCTAAATAGAAAAAAGTGAAATATTTCATCTCGCAAGTCATTTTCCACAAAAATAAGAAAACTAATCATTACCGAATGCTAAGAAAAGCTAGGAATATACACTACTGTAGATGACAATGAGAGGTTTGGGACTGGCAATTCCATCTCCGAATTCGATTTGTTTATTTTTTTCAATTCTCAAAGTTGTCTCATTTAAAAATTAAACATACGCGAAACGATAAAATTCTAAACTCCTGCAGCAGATTTTATTTTGTTTTTATTTTATATTTGCCTTATTTTATTATTAAAATTATTTTTCTATAAAAATAAAATATTACACTTTATAAATTATTTATTAAAAACATTATAATAATAATTATTTATATTAAAAGATAAAATAAAATAATAAAAAATTATTTTTAAAATATAATCGGTTAGAAGCTTATTATTATTATTTTATATAATGATTCATATTTGCTTCATTCGGATCCTTACCCCGAAACAATTTATTTTTTCTAATACTTTATTTAAAATGAACTTAGCCTCACTATTTCTCGATTCCGAGATTTTCAGAAAATCTCGTCCTGAGAGTCACTAACAACTTATCACTCTGTAAAATCGGAAAATCTCCGTTTTGTCTATAATTCAACGAAACTTTTCTCGGGGTCACTAAATTTCGCGAGACGAATTTTAATCTACAAGAATGCTTCTTTCCATCCGATATCTAGAATTTTCAGCTCAACCCTTCTCGTAATTTATTATTCTTACATAATATTTTACAATTTTTGAAAATTTCAATTTTCTTGTTTCACAGAGAGTAATACTTGAACACGTATCGATTTGAGAAAATAACCAAACCGTTAAAACCGTGATAAAATTAAATTAAACCCGTCCATTAAGAGCAAGATCGACGAGAACCCAGTCAACTGCTCCGCCGCCATCCCTACTCACTACCTAATGTTAAAAACAAATAACTTAATACTTAACGCCATAAGTACTATTCAAGATTAATCTCAAAAAGTTCTATTCAAGACAAGAAAAACAAACACCACCTGATTTTCATACCTATACAAAATTATGTGCACTCCTAATGCTTGGAACCTGAAAAGTAACAGGAAAAGAAAAAAAAAATTAAAATTAATTTTTCTCATGTTTAGTTTCATTTTGAAAAAAAAAAAAAATCAAATATAATTAAAATTTCTCAAAATTTTATAAAAAGAGAGACAATTAAAAAGAGTTTGAATAACAATATAAAATTAATTTATTAAGTTAAATCTATTTTTTGTTTTCCTTCAAATGTTATTTTCTTAAATAATGAATACTTATATTACACAAAAATGCGGAACCCTAATTTTTCTTATAGAATTTTTAATGGAACTTTTCCAATTTTGCTTATTTAGTTTTTTATGTACAAGATACGAACAAGAGATATTTGGAATCATTTAGAAATATTTACTTTCTTTTTTTTTTTTCATTGTTATAAGTACTTATGAAATCACAAATAATTAAAAATAATTAAAAAGGAAAGTTATTCTTCTACTTCAAAATTAATCCAATATCCTAAAATTAAATAGTTTTACCAATAGTTTCAAAAATCTTTTAAATAAGTTTGGAATCGGTATAACTTTTCGAGAACTTTGGACATCGTATATGATGTACATGTGCTATAGTTTAAAGTAAAAATCAATTGCCATTAAAAATATTAAAGAATGGCATAACATCCATGTTAATAATATAATAAATCGGTTGATAATTTTATAATGACTAGAATACCTATAACTCTAGTTTTGTAAAGAAACATATTAACTATCATAATTTAATTTATTATTTATGTCTGATTGAATATATTTTGTCATCTTAATCGTCCACACATTAGTAAACACGACAACAAGACGATGAAAAACCAATCGTCGTATCAAGATGATATAACCATACGTCGTAACAAATCGACGACTATGATAAAATTATGCTACAATAAGTTGATGATAAAATCATAAAAAAACAAATTAAAAATCAAGATCGGTGTAGAAGAACCATTTTATTGAGAAATAAAATGACATGAAGATATATAAAGAAGTAATTTAAAGTCAAGAATAATAAAAAATAAAAATAACACATTACTAATGGAAAAGGGTTTAAAAAAGAGAACATATGATAAAAAAAAAAATGAGGATGACTAGGGTTTCTTTATTTATTTTTTCTCATAAGCATAAATGATAAAATTATAATTTAAAAAAATAAAATTAAAAAGAAAAAGGAAATTAAAGAGATGGGCATTGGGAAAATTTCCAACCGACGACGCCCTATGTTGTGTATGTTTTTTAGGATTAATAATTTATATTATAGGGGTGGGGTTGAGATGTAATGACCCACCACCACCACTACCAAACCCTTCTTTATTTGCAATACATAAATCCAAACAATGATCTCACCACACAAGGTAGGTCTGGTGGGGGTCTACACTAATCCTTTTCCTCTATTATTATTATTATTATTATTAATTATTATTTAAATTCAATGAAACTTCATGTTGTTGACTTTGATTGTATTTGTGGTTGGTTCCTTTAAATGCCTATTATTTTAATTTTGGGCTTTACTTTTTTTTTTTTTTTTTTTTCTTTGGGAAAGGCAACAAAAGTTTTCACACCCATCACCAGTGCAAAGGCCAAACGCCGCCGGGCAACTACACATTAAAAACACGTAAACCCCGAACACGACCGTTTATTAAACGTTTAAACGGCCAATTCGCTTATCACCCCGAACCCGTTTGTGCCTCTCACCTAAAACCCGCGACCACGGCACTGCCATATGAATTTTTGATGCGCTAACAGGACATTGGTAAAATGCCGCAGGAAATAGCAACCAGAAATCCAAGAAACTAAGCAAGACAAGCCAATCTCGAACACGACCCCGCTTATTAAACGTGGTTAAACGGGTTGACCCACTTATCACCCGAACCCGTTTAGGTCTCACCCAAACCCGTTTAATCAACGACACGTGTCGCTGTCACTCGACTGCGCCCCACCCATCACCCACCTCTGTTTTGTTTAAATGTAAGATTCAAGAAGAATGTTCTATTTTGATTTGACCAAAATCGAAGGAGTATTTAATTCTTCTTATATTTGATGCCCCCGTTTGACTATGGACTAAATCCATGATGGCCCAAAAAAAAAAAAAAAAAAAAAAGAAAGGGGCGTGGGGAGTTGAAATCTGGGGGGGTGGATGAAGATTGAAGTCATAAGGCCAGTATTGAATATTCAATGCCTTCAAAAGTTCTGATTACAACTATAGGCTTGTCTGGGGTGAGTCCCATTTGGAAATAATTTTAGATAAATAAACATTTTCATTTCATTTCTTTTATTTTTCTTTTGAAAAGGAAGAATTGGTTCTGTCACGCCCCGAAACCCACCTTAGGGGCAAGGATCGTCAATTCACACCCTCAGTTCGGGCCTCAAGGCTCAGTCATGGAAACAATATTAACATTTCTCAGAACCTGATTACAAATTACCAAACACATACCCCAAAATTAAACTAAACGAGCTTCCCATCAAGATCATGAAAAAAAGTTGTTAACGAAAATAAAATTTTCATGTTTAATTTATATATAATTTTTAAAAAAAAATCATATATAATTAAAACTAGTTAAATTTTATTCTCATTTTAATATTTTAATATTTTTATTAATGAGTTAAATTAAATTTAATGAATTTGAAGATTTATAAAAATAATTTATTGACTTTTAATGTTGTTTTTATTTTCTCCACTTTTTCTTTCCTTCTATTTTTTTCTCCTTTATTTTCTTTTCATATGCTTTTCCTCAAAATTTCCATGCTATAAATTATTTATAATTATAAAATTATATTAAATAATAAACAAGCATAAAATTAACATTATAACTTGCCTTCTACGTTATAAACATATTATAATTAAAATTGAATCATTAAATTAATTAACATTTTTAAAGAATTAAAGCTAAAAACTAAAACAACTAAAAATAAATTCATATACAATTTAAGCAAATTTGTTTATTAATGAATTAAACAATCCTCGGTCAAGCTTAATCATCAAAAGGGTCAAATCTCAATGAGGTTCCGGTAGTTAAAAATATTATTACACAACTACAACAGTCAAACACTAAGCTCCTCCATTTGGAACCGAAAAGTAATGGGGATTGAAAATTAATAATTTTTAAAATAGTTTTTTTCATATATGATTTCAAATCATTGTAAAAATATAAACAAAAAATAAAATAAAATGAATTTGAATAAAAATATAAAATTTATTTATTGATTTTAAACATTTTATTTTCCTTCTTTTTTCCTTTCATTTATTTTCATCCTTTTTTTTTGTTGGGATTACAAAGGGAGACTAAAAGTATCATCATATTCTTTCTTCCTTGAAAAAGGACAATGGACAATAATCCCATTCCCCCATCTCAAATTCCTCCTGACTCATGCAAGCCCTTAATTCCTCCTACAATTAATTCATTCACCACAGTTGGCAAAATGATAATGAATGAATTAAGCATACAATGAATACAAAATAATAGAACCAAAATCAAGGGCATCGTCAACAAGCCAAAGCCAAAGCCAAAATGGTCTGTGGTTGAAGATAACAAGAGAGCAAAATTATTGTCTTGAATGAATGTGGCAGTTGAGACATCTCCATCTCCATAGGCAGGGGGAGGGGGGGATCTCATTTCTCTTCCAATAGAAGTGTTGTGGAAGACAGAAGTGATGCTAACTCCTCTTCTGTAGCCAACCCAAAACCTTGCCATCTTATTCTACCAAACTTGTCAAGCAGGAATATATACCTGTGTGCATACAGTATAAATGTCACATGAGTAACATCTCAAATGAGGCAAATGAAAGAGGGGTTTCCAATTTCCATACCCAGTTAGAAGGTTCAATATTTTAAGCTCTTTTCTGAAGTAGTAATGGTCCCCAAATGAATAAACAGTCTGTCTTTGGACTGCATTCTTTCCATCAGGCTTTGATTTCTTCATTAGCCGCAGAAGTAGCCGCTTCATTGGGCTTAATGATAGGAACCATGAATCCACAAATGAAACCTGAAAATATGAAAACAATTGTTTTCTTGATTTCCGTCCAGTGATGCAAAAATAATACTATCTGATAGTGCCTAGAAGGAGCAGTTCAATTAGATACATTTTCTTTTTTATTTTTATTTGAGATCAACTGATTATGGCTCATAACACAAACAAAACTGGACGCCTTGCTCTTTCGTTCTTTCTCGATATTTTCTATAACAGCAGTGCAATTTTTGGATCTATATATAGGGCTAGCCACACAGGAGATATGATTATGAAAAGCTTAATGCACAAAGAGAGCAACTTAATTGAAAGAGAGGAAGCTAAATTTACATCCATTATCTCACTAAAATATATATATATTTTTGATAAGCACACAATTTTGTCCTCACTGAGACTTGAACTTGGTCCCCTCCCTATGCCCACCCTAGCCCTTAACCAATGAGCCAGGCCTCATTGGCAAATTATCTCACTAGAATATTATAAACCTGCTCTATATTCACCGATGGTTATGATGATTGATGAGTAATCTGGCACAACACAAAATGGAGATGAATTGATCAAAAGTGTCATAAGTTATCTTACTCGCCTTCTTGTATAAACTCAAGGGAACAAAACACTGCAACATGTATCTAATAATGATCCAAAACCATGAGTAAGAAGCAGTACAATCTTTCTAGTAAAGTGAAAAATTAAAGTACCTGATACAGCTGAACATTTTTTGAGTCACTGAAGGCATCAAAAAAGGGTTTGCTCCATGAATCAATCATAGCCTGTAGAAGAAAAGGAATATTATATGGTAACAGTGACTATAAGCCAAAACTCCTAACCAAAAGCTCAAGTCCCTCAGACATGTAATCCGGAAAGTTTTCTATGTCAACATTCATGAAGATAAACAAAGTTCTCAAGGAATTAACATAAGCACAGATTCGTGAGTTACGTGTTCTATTACATTAAAAAAGGGAAAAAAAATCCTGAAAGGAGAAACAGTAACTAAATCAATCTAAGGGAGCATTTAAATTATTTTACTAATTGAATTGTAAAGGGGGATGGGGTGCAGATTTTTGGAGTCAAGATGGGGAGATTGGGAACTGGAACACCCAAGGTTTACAAGACCCTTCAATGATTGGGAAATGGAAGAGGTGTGCAGTTTCCTATCTATCATACAGGATAAAAGGGCCCGCTTTGATGATAAGGATAAGATAGTTTGGAAGCTGTCTAAGAAGGTTGTTTCACTGTTAAATCACTCTATGGAGCATTGGAGGGTAGAGGGGAGGATTCCTTCCCTAAATTGATGATTTGGAACCCTTGTGTTCCCTCCAAAGTTTGTTTTTTTTTATTGGAAACTTTGGTGGGAAAAAATCCTGACTTTGGATCAACTTCAGAAAAGGGGTAGACATATCTTGCTAACAGATGCACCATTTGCGATGAAGCTGAAGAGATTGATCACTTTGGAATCTCAAGGACTCTGCTGGGTCCAGAGAGCTTTTAAGCTGCTGGAGAAGACCCCCTATTAGGAAGAGACCTAAGAAAATTTGGATGGCTGTGCCAATTTGTCTCTTTTGGACTATTTGGAGGGGAAGGAATAGTGCCATTTTTGAAGAAGGGACCTTCACAACTCAAAGTTTAAAGCTTTCTTTTGCTGACACTTTGTGGTCCTGGAAATAAGTGTTTCCAGATTTAGATTCGTATTCTGTGAATGGTTTTTTGCTGACTTTAGGGGCTGTGTAGGCTTTATTTTTTGTGCTATTTTTGGGGCTGGTAAGCTGTACAGGATCTGGTGTGCCCTGCTCTCTCTTTTGCTTTGTGTTTTTTTGGGGCTGTTTTTGTGCCTGTTGTATACTTCCTATATGCAAAAAATATTGAAGAACATAAGCATCCAACATAAGATATTAAGTCATTTTACAGAAAATAAATATGCAAACCTGAAGAGTATACAAAATCATAATTCATAGCACATTACTGTAGAAGCACCCAAATAATGAAAATAACTAAAGAAATAAACTAAAATGACATGCTGATTGACCACCTAAGAATTCCATACAGAAACAGAGATGCACAGTGAACTTATCACAACTCTACCCAATGAATTAACTATTAAAACTTCAAATGGATGCAGCATCGGATTATCACATGAATGTATCATAGGCAATTTTTTGCAGAAGCCAAGTAGCATTAAATGCCCACAATAACAATTAAGATAATTATCACACAACAAATTGTTCAAAATTGGCTTGCAAAGAAAGAAAGAAGCCTTGCAAAGGCTGGATCACTAGAATAAGCTCGAAAGCCAGAGACAACTTACTGGAGACGAATTAGGTGAGAAAGGTCATGCAGCTGAGGAGTACAAAAAATGGGCCCTTTTTGAAGAAATCAATTGGAGACAAAAATCTAGAGACGTGGCTGAAGGAGGGTGCCCGAAATACTGGGTTTCTTTTGCTAACTCTCATAGGAAAATGAGATAAAAAGGATCAGAATCAATGGGACTTGGACTTCATGGGTGAATTTAAGGCAAGGTATAGTATGTGCTTTCAAGAATTGGCTGTTTGACTCAGGGGATTGCAGGGCAAGCCTGGAGGTGTTGTGTGTCTCTAGGCTTGAGGAAAGGGAAGCTACAAGACTAGAAGTCTCCCATTCACAGAGGAGCAAGTGAGAGGTGCTCTGAATGACATGAATGGAGATAAAGCGTCAAGGCCGGCTGGCTATACAGCTGTTTTCTGGCAATCTAACTGGGAAACAGTAAAGGGGGACATCTTGAACTTCTTCAAGGATTTTCATTCCACAAGCAAGTTTGTGAAAAGCTTGAATTCAACATTCATTGTAATTGATGCCGAAGAAAGCAGGAGCTGAGGACCTATGAAGCACAGATACGCCTTATGGGTGAAGTGTCCATGTGTTGGACACTTGGACACGCGTCGGATACGAAGTCAAAGGCTTCGGACACGGTTGGACATATTTCATGGGTTTTTTTTTCTTTGGGTTTTTTTTCTTTCAATTATGGGCTAACATTCACAAAGCATATTGCAATCTGACACAAATTCTTAAAAACCATAACCTTTTGTCGCACACGCATTGGATACGAAGTCAAAGGCTTCGGACACTGTTGGACATATTTCATGAGTTTTTTTTTTTTTTAAATTATGGGCTAACATTAATAAAGCATACCGCAATCCGGCCCTAATTCTTAAAAATCCATAACCTTTTGAATTTATTTGGCTCTTTTCTTCACTTTAGCTTTCTTTCAGATATTGGTAAAATATTAGTGAATATTTTTACAAAAATATTGGTAAAACAAAAATTATATAAAATTTGATGAAAATATTTTTAAAAAGTCTAAAAATGACCAAATTAAGAAAAATTACATGTGTTAAAGACAATATTCACATTTAGTTGTCAAAAAAATTCATATTTAATCCCAAAATGAAGATTGATTTTGCAATGAAAAAATATTCAAACCTTATTTAAGATCAAGTTAAAACATGAATTTCGGATAATGATCATAATTATTAAATTAAATATTCAAAATCAGGTTTTTTTTACACAACTACACAAATTAGGGCTAAAAATTAAAATAATCTTTTAATTAAATGGATTTTTAAATATCATATACTAATTACATTAATAAAAAATAATAATATTTAATAACTTAATATCAAATTTAATAGTTTATTATTTTTCTCTGTGATAAAAATAAATAAATTATTTTTCTTTGTGTTTTAAAAGAAATTAGAAAAATTATAGAAAATAATTTTATAGGGGTTTATAGGGGTTAATAAGTAGTAGTAGTTAAGAAAAAAAAACAACTTTTCAAAAAAAAGAAAAAGAAAAACAATATAACAAAAAACAAGTTAAGTCCATGAGGTAGGGGTTTAAAAAGAAAATAATAGGGGGAAAGAAAAAAAAAAAAAGATAAAAGAGAAAGAAGGGGGCCCGAGTTTCGGCAGACGATAGCAAGGGAGAGGAAAAGTGGAATTTTGTCTGTTTGAACAAAGATAGTAAAGGGTTGGAGATTAGAAACCTTAATCTAATGAACAGGGCTCTGCTAGGAAAGTGGACTTAGAAGTTTGCAGTGGAAGATGACTCGGTCTGGAGGAAACTCATTAGTTTAAAGTATGGCACGAAAGAAGGGGACTGGTTCTCGAAATCTCTGATCGGTGTGAATTATGCATGCGTTTCAGTAAGATTTCGATGTATTCTTATAACTCAATTGCATGATTCACATTCATATTCACTCATATTGCACTAATGCTCCATATTATAATGTTTTGCAGGACATGGTGATACAATAAGCAAAAGGCTAAATAACGCGAAGGAAGGCAGAAGCGAGAAGAAAAATGAGGAAGGAATCGCGGAGCATCCACGCGGCGAAGCACTCCCTTGATGCGGCCATGTATCAGCGACAACGTGAGTCCTAGCCCTTGCGAACCCGAAAGGAAGATATTGAGTGGTCTCGAATCTGTTGCGCGGTGTAGGACCTCTTGACTGCGACGTGGTGAGGTTTTTTTCGAAATGGCCAGAGCATGGCAGGCCTGGAATTTTTAGGCCGATGATGGGCAGCTTCTCTAGACATAAAAGGAAGGTATTTTCGAAGGCGAGCATTGAGAGGCAGATGGAGAGAAGGACAAACAAACAGAGGAAGATTGACGGAGACAAATTCCGAGAGATCGTGAAGACGACTTCTTCTATAGTTCTTTCCCTGATTTATTTTGTGTTAAAAATCTTTCATTCTGTAATGAATATCACCATGAACTAACTCTTCTTTCTAGGGTTTTGTCAACCTATGACTTTCATTATGGATTAATGTATTAATTTTGGTTTATTTAATATTAGTATGAATTTATATGGTTGCTTTAATCACGAGAAATTAATCAAATGTTGTTATTGTTTGGCCAATTTTGGCATGCTATTACTGAGATCGAGATCTGAAGATGACTCTATGGACATGATGTAACACTTGGTCAATTGGGAATAGAGATATCTAGGGTTCCAAGTGTGGCATTAGGAGGTTTGCACATTTATGCATTTCGAGTTGAGGGTCGGCGGAGATGCAATATACTTGCCGGTGCGATGGCGGATATATCTCGAGAGAGAATATCTTGTAGGCACGATCGACCATTAACATAAATCCTTATGAAATAATATTAAATAATCGCGCTATTTAGAGTTAAAATCCATCGGGTGTAGCGGTGGCGACAAAACCACGGATTTTCTCATCATTGCTTTAAATCAATATTTTAATATTAGGTTTTCCTTAGATTAGCTAAATTAATCATAATTCAATAAAAGATTTGATCCAAATATTATCTAGGACGCTAAGCCAGTATTCAACACGCTTCTCTTCATGGGAACAACACTTGACGAGCCACTATATCTGCGAACTCACTTAATATACTATTGTCTGAGGGCCTACGTTTACTTAACTTTTACACAATCATTAAAAGCTCGTCAATCTCCTAGAGGAATTTATAGGGTAGGGCTTTAGAAGGACATAAACAAAGAGGCTAGCCAATTGAAACTGTTTTGCAACTTTGATCTAGGTGATGGGCATAGAATAAGGTTTTGGGAGGATACTTGGTGTGGGGATGCTCCTCTAAGTGAGAATTTTCCTAGTCTCTATAGCATAGCAAATTCTAAAGGGGCTAAAGTGGCTGATGTGTGGGAGTATGGAGGAGGCTTAGAAGCTTGGAACTTGAGGTTCTTAAGATCGTTCAATGACTAGGAGCTGGATACAATCCAACAGTTCTTGAGCTTAAAAGCTAGAAAAAAACCATGCCTCGAGAAGTGACAAACTTGTTTGGAAAGGCAGTCAGCAAGAAAATTTTATAGTGAAAGCGTATTGTAAAATTTTGGAGGGGGAACCCTCCCTCTAGGCAAGCCCCTATTAAGATTCTTTGGAATCCTTGTGTTCCTACAAAAGTGGGCTTCTTTGCATGGGAAGCTTAGTGGGGTCAGGTTTTGACTATGGATCAATTGAATAAGAGAGGATTCCACCTAGCGAGAAAATGCCCTTTGTGCGGTAAGAGTGAGGAAACTTTGGAGCATATCATGATTCACTACCCATTGATTTGGGATCTTTGGGCTATCATTTTTGCCACTTTTAAAACTATCGAGGTAAGGTCATTCTTGGTACGTCACTTCCTTAGCAGGTGGGGGAGCGGTCCCGGTGGAAAGTACTTCAGGTTTCTGAGGGAAATACCTCCGAGTCTCCTTTGGGCTACTTGGAAAGAAAAAAACAAAATTATGTTTGAAGATACCCCTTTCTCCTTGGTCAAATTAAAGCTTCCTTTCAACAGTACCTTACAGTATTGGGCTAGGTTGATTCCTAATGTAAATCTCATCGTTGTTAGAATTCTTTTGTGTATTTTTAATTCTATGCCTAGGAGCTAGCTCTCTAAGGGGAAGGTTTTTTTTTTGTTTGCTCTCTCTTTTTTGTATAGGCCTGTGGCTACCCCTGTATACGTTAGGGGTTTTAGGCCTCTTCTTAATGATATTGCTCTATTTGCCTATAAAAAAAAAGACCAATTGTGGTATACCATATACATGCATCAGTGAACCGGGAATCATATGCATTACTACAAAAAAAAAAAAAAAAATTAGCGGCCATCAGCATGTTACCCATGGCTTGCAATTCACAAACTATTAGCAAATCTTTTTTACTGAATCCAACTTTTTTTTTTTTCCAATTTACAACCAGATTTAGATGCCAAGTTTTACAGTATCTTTAATTATTTGGCCCCGCTTCACAAAACTTCAACCAAATCTCTCAGCTACTAGTCTAATGTTTTAGCTAATTCTTTTCCACCTGAAACTCATCTCAATTCAATCGTGTCTTAGCTAAATATGCCGTGTTAGTTACTCAATTCTAAAATTATCCTCCAACAAATGCAGTTCTGGACAAGGATGATGAAAATGCATTCTTGTTGTAGAACTTAAACACTACAGTCAGAAAGTGGTTACTAGGGATAAATCCTTCTAAATTCCAGAGTTGATAAACATGAAATAAGATGGAACCATGGAAAGTATTTTAAGCAGCATCCTAAACATAAATCAACCAAAAAGGCAAACATCTCAAACCTGAGAACTAGCTCGAAATGAAAGACACAGCAAAGATGCCTTAGGAATGTCCAATTTGCTGGTGCCAGCCTCATTTCCATGGGAACTAATGGGCAGCTTAAGACTCCTACCATCTGAGTAGTTCACTTCTAATGTAGGAAACTTCACAGCGGCCATAGCTGGAATTATAATTTTATTTGCCATGGCAATCTGCACAAATAGCGTTGAGAAATTGAAAATATAAAAAAGAAGAAACTTCAAACAGAAAAAGTACAAGCAGTACATAGCCAATAAAGTTGTGATATTTCAAAATCAAGTAAAACCCATAGAGTGAGAATCTAACTAATAGAACACTTCAAACTGAATGGAAGCCAAACCCTCAAGAAGAACCTTAAAATTAAACTTTGAAAAAAAAAAAATAGATCAAACAAAGTAATGGGGATTTGAAATTAGAAGACCATAGCATTACCTTACCACCATGTTGCTTGAATTCAGACATGTCAGCGAAGTAACCCCTATTCATCTCATCTGCACTGCCCTAAATCACATTGAAATTTCAATTCATTTTAACTCGTAGTCAGCTAGGGTTCTACAATTATATGAAAACTTACAGCCGAGCCCGCTCTTTCTCAACTGCTTGCTTATTCCCCAACTGCGATCACAAGTTTCAATCAGTCCAAAGATCACATTAGAAGGAAAAAAGAGAACTGAAATCCAGGAAGACATAGTTTGTCATATTTTCTGACCAACCAAAGCAGAATGTGAGAGAAATGAATGGACCTGGTAAATGTCGAGGAAGCGAGTGCAGGTTCTGTGGGCGAGATGGTGAGAAGGAAGAAGCGGGAGACTGGATTCATGGCTTCCGAGTTGAGGACTCAGAAGAGTCGATGATCGAGTCGAAACCGAGTTCAGAATCAATCGATTCAACCTAGACATGTTCAACAATAACCCCTCTCCCTCGTCCAACCCTTAGAAACCAATAATTATATGTTCTTTAAGCAATTTCAAGATCAAGTTTTGGGCTTCTGTCCTTTTCAAGTCGGTGTTGGGCCTGGATTAGGCTTTAAAAAAATTAATATTGGGCTTTCTATTCCGACCCATAATTTGATTTCATTAATTTAGCCAATTATATTATTAATTATTATTAGCCCACACGACACGATGATACAAGTATACAACCCCCCGTAGGGGCAAAAATGGTAAAAGACTAGACGTCAACGGTCAACCCATGCAGGACTAAAAAACATGATTTTGAATAAAAGTTGAGTTAATATCAAATTACAACGTTTAAAAAATCGGATCAATAACTGAATCGAAAAAGTTATCAATTCACGGTTTATTAGTTAAACTTATGATCGAAACGATGACGTCATAGATAGATAATGAATATATTATTAAAAATAAAAATAATTATAAATTGATTTGATTTGTTCAGCAGATTGCCGATTAGTTCAATCAACTGGTTGAAACGGTTTAACCTTTAATTGATCGGTTGAAAGAAAAATGATTTTAGCATTTGTCGAGAAAAGATTGCGATCATAGGTTCCGCGGTCTAACCCGGTCGGACCGACCATTGTGCCCATCATATCCACCTCATGTGGTAAAGTGTTAAACGTTTAATTAAGTAAGACATAGACATGAGAGGGCTCCTGGGTTTGAGTCCCAATTGAGATAATTTACTACATTGTAACTAAAATTTTTAGTTGTCAAAATAAAAAATATTAAATTGTGTTTAATAGTATTTGATGATGTTTTTATTCGAAAAATGGTGGACCTTCTTGAATTCTTTGGGCGGTCTGCGACTGCAGATGTCGAGCCTGCGTAAAATAATAAACAAAAAGGGTTGGCGAGGATCGCCTGTTGCCTCTCCGATGCTTAAGTCAGTTCTTTCCGGTGGAAGAGAAAATCAACTGCTTAGGGAAGGAATTTTTGCTCGTGCGTTGCCGATGGGGTGGCGATGTTATAATGGATGATGAAATAACTTTACGTAGTTGGAGCATACCAAGGCTATAGCGCCCGAGGTGAAGTAAATTTCCGACTTTGGCCATTTCTTACACTGCTTGCCACGAGGCCACGCCGCCTCGGTCGAATCGGCTTAGGCTATTGCCACTGGTGGAACGCCACCAAGACGCGTGGCAAAGGGGCCGAAATGGCACCGATTTGTGGTATAACCCTGCTTCTGCCTTGATGCGGCTGCGCCGAGTCGGTCATTTCGGTACATTGCCACTTCCGGCTACATTGCCACTTTCGGTTACATCGTCACTTTCGGTGCGGAGATACCACGAGCCACGGCGCGAGTCATATAGAGCGAGCTCTACCCAGTGACCGCGTGGCGAGTTCATATGGATGACCATGTCTGACTATTCATAGGCGAGCCCGGCGGTCGTTGGCGAGTCAGCTTGGCTGGCGTAAATGTGCGGCCTAAAAGTCAACTTCGGCTCGGCGACTCGGCCAATAGAGCCACTAACTCAGGTGTGAGCTACGCGAAAATAGGTCATGCAACCTAAGGAATCTATTCAGCTTCGTGTAAGTCGGCGGCGAGGAATCGACCGTTGGTGACGAGTTACGCGAAAATAAAGTCATCTGACTAGAGTCTATTCAACTCGTACCGGTCGACCAGTTAAGTGTTGAGTTGTGATTACCTTGAAATTAGGTCATACAGCCTAAGGAATCAGTCCAGTTCATACAAATTAGCCCACGAAGCCTCGGCTCGGCCAGCGAGCTTGGTGCCCGACCAGGCCACCGGTCGGACCATACGATTCATGAAGAAAGCGAAAATACCTGGGTGAGCGAACTGACGAGAAAATGAATATTTATTAAAGGAGAGCTACATATGTCTCAAGACTGGCTTGAGCAAAAGAAACTGGTGTACATAAAGAAGATATAAAAGTCGATGTCGGGCGAGGCGAAATGAGTGCGAAACCTGGCGTCGGCGAGAAGACAGACAGATGAAGAGGGGGAATCGACCGGTAGGAGTATCAGGTTCTTGAGAATAATTGCGGAGAAGACCCCTGCCTCCTCCATCCCTTGGAGATCAGTTGAAGAGTCAGTAAGGTAGACATGCAGCCTCTACTCTTGGCAGAGCCACTACAGAAACCAGGCCCAGCTTAGTCCTCCCGATCTATAATAACATCATCCCTACGAAGCGACCAAGGATATTTCTTTGGTGAAGATCACCGCGCCAATCCAGCGGCCTCCTCGACCGGTAGCTCGTGAATTTACGTGACCTCGAAGGCCTCCACGACGGCGTGTCTGCGGCGCACGGCCTCGGAGGCCTCGCGCGAGCCACGGTAGGCTGCGTACACATCACACAAATCGTCATTGGCCTTGCAGCAGCTCCTCTTGAGACTCCGCGGTCGCCCCGGGATGTGACGGGCGCTCATCCCTAACGTGACTTGTGCCAGGCTGCGGCCATCGGTCTCGATAAGATCCTTGGCGCAACATAGACTCGCCCCCCGGGGACCTTCGTTAGCCTTCAACCGCCGCCCGAGCTACTTGAACTTCATCTTCTCTACTTTGCCAGAGACATGACGAAGCCTTGGTATGCTTGAATCAATTTAAGTCTCTCCACCTCTTCAGCCATACGCTGCGCCCGTTCGTGTAGCTCGGTCCGCTCGAGAGAAGAGGCCGTAACCATAACCTCATCAGGGTTATTTTTACATGCTTTTCATTTAGTTTGGCCTTGTCGGCTGACCTTCAAATGGTGGGCGCACGCACATCAAACATGGAAGTCGACATCTAACTGCGGGACCAAAGTGAAAGCGGGACACTATCGGACACGGGGACTTGCAGAGGCAACCTGAAGGGATAGGCAGTGCCTCATCGGCGGAGCGACACTTCGACCTCCGAATTCGAGAATCATGAGACGAACAAAATCGCTGCGCGAGAGTTGGCATTGAAGAGCAAAGAGTCCTCATGCCGCCGACTTTTGATTCCGGTTTTCTCTTCCAGCTCTTCCCACCCTTGAGGAGGTGGCCTGGCGCTCTGGGGCAGTTCGAGCGGTAATAGGCATAAGCGCCAGCGGTATTTCGACGGCTCCATCCGAGATTTTTGCCTTTATAGCGGGCTTGAAAGCGGCTTCGTGACCGCGGGAGGCCTCGGCGGCCCGAGGCGCTGCGCCCCGCCGGCTTTGGTCGAAACGGGAACACGCACGATTTACGAGCAGCGTAGAAATCGGTAGATCTTTCTCAATGGAGCTTGATTTTTAGTTTCACACTCAGGGGCTTTCGAGGAGCTTGATTACTTTGGCGGACGAAATCTCTCCCCTAGTAGGAGTGGGCGGTAAACTAATGGGAGAGACTCGATGGTGGAAGGAGCGAGGCCTCGACGGCCCAGGCAGCGTAGACCTCGGGAGTGGATGGACTAGGAATGTCAGTTTGTCGACTCGTAAGGGCGAGCAAGACATTCCGCCAACGCCAAACTCGACATTATCAGCTATCACTAGAACCGATGGGCACTGGGAAGCATGAGAATAATGCAAGTCAAAAATATTGACAAGCAGATCACCTGAGTTATGCAGAAAGCCGGAAGCGAAGACACTCTGGTGCTCCGAGGGTGGTCGAGCCAGGAATGCAGTGTCGTCCTTTGTCGGAAGGATCATATTCGATTCACGATGGCTCACAAAGAAATAGCGTCCTTCCCGCGACCTATGGGAGGAAGGAAGATCGAGAGATCACCCGGAGGAGGAGCTCCCGGGCGCTTGGAGAAATAAGAAGCCCTCGATGGGTTTCGCTGGCTAAAGATGAGAGAGGAGACGAAGCCGCGGCCGAGGCGCAAAGTCCTCACCGTGCAAAAGGCCAATAGGCCAACTTCAGACCCACCAAAAAATACCCGGCCGTTGGGGCCCGAGTTGGGAAGGACCAGATATTGAAATGTTGCGAACCACACCTCATGAAGAGTGCGTGGAAGCAGACCATTATCAAAGTGACGCCGAAGAAACATACCATCCCGGGCCGCAGAGGCTACGCCAAAAATTCAGGCGTCGAGGGTCCATACTCGGACACGAGGGAAGTCGATAAGCAGTTCGTAAAGGTAACCCCATGGAAGGCCAGGCCTTGCTAGGTCCACCAGTCCGCAGCATGTTGGGCCGGCATATTTAAGGTAATCGACCACGGGATATTTAATTAGGTTTATTTTCCCTTTATCCTTATCCGAGGGAGGAGGCGCCCCAGCGTTTGGCGGGGTTCAACCACGGCCCGAGCAGTAGGAAACATCAACGAGTCGAGCCAGGCAACAGCGAAGAGTCATTGCCAATGCGTAAAGAAGGCGGCCGGATACATAATAAAAACGCGGAATCGATCAATCTAACCTGGCGCCTCGATACCATTACCCAGTGAAGAAACGAAAGAGGTAGAGAAGCGATTGGTCAGGGAATAAAGATGGAAGAAGCTACAAAAATGCTGCAGAAAAGACTCTACACAAGTCGACCAGGCTACGAGAAGCGGAAATAAAGTGCGTGATCGGAAGAGTTTGGAGGACGAGGAAAACCTGGATAAGGAGGTCTGCGAAAGAAAGCAAAGAAACTAGAAGTAGGGCTTGTGTAGCCGAGAGTCGTCGTTATCATGAGACGCCATATGGCGACTAAGCCTTAACTAGTAACCTCAAGCGGACACGTGAGCGCATCCGTCTGGCTTGTCGGCCGCGCCCGTCACGCGTACCGAGGTGGGGAACCTTGATAGGGTTTGAAAAATAGGCTCGCGGGCGCATTTCGCGTCCGTAGCGTGACGCAATGCCAGGCCCTTCGGTCCTCGGTACCGGCCAAGCGAAGGCCAGGCCGCAGGCGAAGGACGATCTTGGATGAATTGAAGGTCGTATCCGCAACGGTCAGTTGTGTTGCCGTAATCACAGGAAAATAGAATAACCCTATGAGATGTCGTCATAACCGTCCGTACGAATCTTTATCGATAAGGAAAGGAAAATAATATGGATAATTGTCCATTGGATCTCCTCTGATAAGGAAGGAGGATTATCGAGAATCTTGACTCTTTCTAAATTCATTACCAAATCCAAATCTTGATAAAACCCATCAATGAGCAAATCAATTCTGATCTGTTTGGTTGAGCATCCCTACTTATAAATCTGGTCTTGGCGGTGAGAGGGCGTAAGCTATTACTTGCGTGCCCAGACAGCATCTCATATCTGACGCATTTCTTATACAAGCGATCTCTTTATACCGAGAAAGCCGGCTTAGACATCGGGCGGTCCGCAGGCGCAGCCTGCATGGAAACCAGCCTTCCGCTGTTTTGCGACGAGTGTCGTGTCGGGCGCGCGGTCCAATGATATCGCGATCCTGCGCCGAGACGTCAGAGACGCTGCTGTCGTATGAACAATCAGGTTCAACGTGGCCGCCATTTCCGAGATTCAGGTTAAAAAGTAAATACTTAAATAAAGGAAAAAAAAAACATTATCATAAGAAGAAACCATGCACGTGGGAGACTAAAAGTCGGAACATGAACATGAAACAAAACATCTAGACATTATATCCGATTATTATTCCAAAAAAAAAAAATTGGAGGCTGGATAGGTAGGATGGAATGGGGGTCCCACCTTCGTCTTCAGTCTTCACTCGCCACATGCAGACTTCGGAAGAAAATAAAATAAGCATGTGCATCTGAGAGTCAGACACGTTGGTAGGAAATAGGAATAGAGCTCTTCCCCACCACCGACACCCACTTCTCCATTTCCCCTTTGCTTTTATTTTTTATTTTTTTTAAGGACATGAGGTGTCTTGACTCGGGTATGGCCACACAAAAGACACTTTTAAACCGTAACACTTTTAAACCGTTTAGGGTTTGAAAAATAGGCTACATGATGTCATGGCGAAAGAAGGCGGCCTTGATGCGAGGCGGCCCGGTCACGGTCTGAAGCCCAAAGCGAAGGCCGCCGTAGGCGAGGGCGATCTTGGATGGATTAGAAGGTCAAATATCATAATCAGTTAATATTTCGTAAATCTGAGAAAAATAGAATAACTCCTATGAAGATATCATCTGTACGTCCGGCCAAATCTTGCTCCGATAAGAGAAAATAATAACGGATCATCCTGGTGGATCTCCTCGTGGAAGGAAGATTATCACGATAAACGGGTTAACTTTAAATCGGGTAAAATCAGATGCGATAGAAAACGCATCGATAGGAGCAAATCCTGAATTCTGATGCAAGCCAGTTGAGCATCTTATAAATCTGACCTTTGTGACGAGAGGGCGGCCCTTAACCTTTAGCATATTCTTGAAGCGTACTCGTATCTGTGCATTAAGCCTACAAGGCAGTCTGTTTTCTCTCGAGAAAGAAAGCCCTGAGCTTAGCGTCGGAGCGGTCGGCGTAGCCGCCGCCGGCCCACCTTAACTGCGCTTGTTTTGCGTGAGGAGTGTAAATGTGGGAGCACCGCGGATCAACGAATATAAGCGATCACCGCTTGGTACAGACGATCCAGAGGCACGTATCAGTACGAATAATCGGATCATTTCCCTACACCCACTTCTCCATTTCCCCTTTGCTTTTATTTTTTATTTTTTTTAAGGACTTGAGGTGTCTTGACTCGGGTATGGCCACACAAAAGACACTTTTAAACCGTAATACATTTACACTAATCTCGATACGATCTAATTAAGAAAGACTACAAGGATATTAAAGTTTTACCATAGAGTATAACTACTTTTTTTTATTTTTTTTATTAAACCATGAGGTATCTTGAGTAGGTCTTAGTATATATCTGAGAAATGCGTCTTTTAAATCATCATATGTCAGCTCCAGTTAATACTCTTTATAAGTCTTAAGGGATCATAAGAACGATAAAACTCTATCACATAACACATATATTATTCTTTGCTTTTTATTTAGATTATGAGGTATCTTAAGCTGGTTTATGTACACATAAAAGATATCTATAAATCATATAATACTTGTGTCCATACCAAATCGAAAGAGCGCAAACTCTCTTTAATTTTTTTTTAGTATAAGCAGTTTAGTTAGCGAAAATTTTTAAGCTACTATCCAAAAAATTGAAATATGAAAATTTTGATGTATTATAATGCTAGTTTTTCGTTTTAGAAAATATGTTTTAAGCATGAATTTGGTTGAAAATAAAGAATAAGAAAATCAGTTTTGTAAAACCATTTGCCCCGAAAATGATCGATAGAAATCCGGAGTGTTTCGTTTTATCTGATCGATCGAATCCAGTGTTTTGATTTAATTCAACAAATAAGCATGACCTTATAGTTCTGATTCGTATATAAAATGTTGAAAATAGTGAATTCGTTCTTTGTTTTAATTTGTTTTATGATTTTCATGCTTAAGCGTGTTTTTCTTGTTTGAAAAGTTTGAATGAAAACGAAAAATTCCTGCCTCTTAAACATGACTAGATATCTTGGCGGACTTATATCTGGCACTTGCTTTTAAAGCCCATATCACACTTATGACTCAAATCCAATTCCATTCTCATGACTCAAACCTAGGCCTGTCAAAATTCAAACACGGCAACGATTAACTTAGGCGGTCATGGGTTTGGGTGAGGCTAAACGGGTTCGGGTGATAACTGGTCGGCCGTTTAACGTTTAATAAGCGGGTCGTATTCGGGTGAGGCATCTTCGCCGCGTTTATAACCCGTTTACGTTGCGCTGTTCTGCTAACGCCGTTTCTGCGATAGTGCGGCGGCGCATCGAGTGGCCTTGGCCGCGGTGCCAGTTGATTAAGCGGGTTTGGGTGATGCACCGCGGGTTCGGGTGATAAGCGAATTGGCCGTTTATAGCGTTTAATAAGCGAGTTGTGTTCGGGTTCATGTTCCCTTTGTCCTTGCGTTCTTATAACCGTTGCCAAAGCGCAACAACGTTTGGCCTCTGAAGCCCGATATCCCTTTGAAAAACCCCGACCATCACCTTTGCTTTTTTTCTCTTTATTTTATTTTCCCCTCCATCTCTCTCTCTCTCTCTCTCTCTCTCTCTGCTCTCTGGACCGCACTTTAAATATACGCAGTCCGTCCTCATTCTACCCTCTCTCTCTTTCTCTCTCTTTCTCTTTCTCCTTTCAAAATCCTCTCCCACGCTCACCCAATAATTCAACACCGCCATCGCCATCGCTCAAGAAATGGCCCTGAATTCTTTCCGGGCATTTCTATCCATCTTTTCTCTCCTCTGCTCCATAAATCTCCATTGTTGCCGCCGAAGATCCCTACAGATTCTTCTCTTGGAATGTGACGTACGGAGACATCTATCCTCTCGGTGTTCGTCAACAGGTCTGTCGTTCATCTGAATTTGTTTCTTTCTTGCGCAAAAAGCACTGTTGATCTTTGAGCCTGATTCGCATCAAAACTAACAAGTTCATGGCTGATCTGTTGTTGCAGGGAATCTTAATCCAATTCCCCGGTCCTGATATCTACTCCGTCACCAACGATAATCTCATCATCAACGTCTACAACGAAGCGACTGAGCCTTTCTGCTCTGGTGAGCAAATTTGATAATTTCCTTTTCATTTTCCGCCATGCCTAATTTCTCGGAAAAACGCTGTAGCTAGTCGCCGGACTACTCCTCCCGCCTAAAAGGGCGTGGAATCAATCAATCAATCAATAAAACAACGATCTGGCTACGGCTACAGCTATTCTCCATTTCCCCAAAATTGAAGAATCTTCAGATTTCTGATAATGAGATTGTCTGGTTGCTTTAGTCCTTCTTCTCTGATTTTTCTCGGCAAATGTAGATACTACTGTTTCAACTCATACCATTTCCATGTGCCGGAGCAACATTTCATTTCCAGCTAATGTGATGTGTTTGGTTCTTTTCTCGTTAAATTCCGTGCCCAATCTTCACATGAATATGTGGAGATGAATAGAATAGGCTATAATCTAGATTCAATGAAATGTGTTCTGTTTTTTTTTACTTTTTGCTTAGTTTTTGACACATTAGCCTGGTGTTTGCAGTCTATTCTGTGTAAACTATAAAGAAAAAGAAATCAACTTCTTCAACAGAAACCAGTAAGATAATGACGATGTATAAGAAAGAAACATAAAATGGGTGAAGTTCTGGAGGCTAGCTTTTTCTTAGGAATACTTTATTAAGCTGGAGGATTAACAATTGGTGGGCCCACTTACTGGTTTGGTTATTCCAATCATATCAATGTCTATATAACCTTAATGCAGGGGTTTCTCTGATGTTAAAACAAAGAATGTTTTAACTTTTAAGGTCAGCCTCCATCTCAGTAACTCAGTTAATTAATAGGTGAAGTTCTTGATTCTTTTTTTTTACTTAGCTTAAGAGCAACTCCAATGGGAGTTGTTAAAATGGGTCTTAAAGAATGTCATTTTGTAGCTGAGCAGTGTTTTGGCACTGAATAGTGTTTTGGGTTTCCGATGGTAGGTGTCGAAATGGGGTGTCGTTTACCAATAATTGATGTTTAACATTAAAAATATAATTAAAAACACATCGAATATAGGATGAAATATAGCCAGATTTAGAGGTGCAATGCATGTATTATTTTGCAAGCATAAAATTAAAGTTAAAATATCTTGTACAAAACTGGATGGCGTTTTGGCGCGCAATCTTGCCTCAGGTGGGGCTTGTTTTTGTCTTTGGGGTGTTTTAGCGGTTATGAGGATGTGCGCGATCACTTCAAACTTCCACGTGGAGTTGCTCTAAACACAATCCTCTTGTCAGACGACCCGAAAAGTATTAAGCAAAACAAATGGAGAGATCCATGAAAGTAAAGAAAAGGAAAATAAAAATTGGTTTTAACTTAATAAATTAATTTTATATATTTATTTAAAGTCATTTTATTTATATACAAGGACTAAAAAAATTGAGTTTTGTCCTCTTTTAAAAATAAAAAAAATACCAATCTAGTAAAAATTTAAGAAAAAAAATGTCCAAAATAATGCTTAAAATTGTAATTGATAATTATGATTTTACGTTAAAAAATTAAAACCATGTCGTAAATTACGGTTTAATGAATACGTAGTTTGAACGTTATTTTAAAATATGTATTAATTTGAGATTTTTTAACTGAGATAAAAATTTCAAGAATTTAAAATATAAAATTTTAAGGAATTTCAGTTATATAATAATTTTATAAGAAATCCTTTTAAGTAGAACATTTTCATAATAATAATAACAAAACATTCGGTTAACAAATTCTGTCAAAAAAATGGAATTCATTATATTGAAAATGATTTGTGATTATTATTATTATCGTTATTATTTAGTATTTATGAATATTGTTTAATGATCTGATGGGAAATCAATCCAACTGCTCCGCAATAAAATCTGACTTGTCAGATGTCATTATCGGACAGCGGATATCATAAACCCGAAAAAAGAAATAAAAGTATTAATTTTAAGATAATTAATTAGAGATTTTGATTTTGATTGAAATATAATATGCATATTTTCACGGAAAAACAGGAACGGGATTCAACAGAGGAGGAACTCATACGAAGATGGTGTGTACGGAACAACATGCCCAATCCCTCCAGGGAAGAACTTCACCTACATCCTCCAAGTGAAGGACCAAATCGGAAGCTTCTTCTACTTCCCTTCTCTTGCTTTCCACAAGGCCGCCGGCGGTTTCGGCGGCATCCGAATCCTCAGCCGCCCTAGAATCCCTGTCCCCTTCCCCGATCCTGCCGGCGACTACACCATCCTCATCGGAGACTGGTACAAGGCCAATCACACGGTACTCATACTCATTCCTGCTTTACTCTGATCTCTTTTCTCTATATCTCTTGTTAATCAATCTCTTTTCATTATCTTTTACTGTAACTGTAAGATGATTTTAAATTTGACATTTAGAAGTTTTTTTCCCGCTATAATAGAAGGGGGGAGTCAGTAGTCAGAATTGGGACGCTGTGTTATTACTAAGTAGTGTCGGCAACATATGGGGGGTTTGTTAAATGGCATGATAAACATATTGACTTTTTGATTGCCAATATATTATGAAGCCATGCCATTTCAAAAATAACAATTCCAACAAAAATGGTCGCCCTAATGATTGATTAGTTTCACCGTTTTCTGCAGGGTGGGTTCTCCGCCAATAATACTTTATCACAAGGAGAGGATTTTCGTTTTCCCTCCAAAATATTTGAAGATTATCGACTGATTTGATGTAAAAAAATTATAAAATTATGTGCCATTAAATTCAATGTAGCTTTTGAAATGTGCATTCGCATGCCTTTTTGCAGAGACTGGGCCACTCGTGTACCTTTGCTTCTGTACTCAAATGACAAATTGGTGGATCTCAGCCAATGATATTAAATAAAAACAAACAAAGAGAATACATCCAGTATAACAACATGAACTTATATATGAATCTGTTTGGTTCACGTTTTTTAAAATTGTTATTGTTATATGAATTTAGAGTTTTTTTGTGTTCTATGTTTTTCAAAACAAACAAATTGGGAACCAAATCAAACAGAGTTCTTTGTGTTTTCCTTACTTTTCAGAACAAAAAACAATTTTCAAAAATTGTAAACAAACAGATCTTATATCTCTCCTCTTTGTCCTCCTCCTCCTCCTCGTTCTTCCTACTGACTTATTTGTAATGACTGTTGTTTTGCAGGATTTGACACCAAATACAGAAAGAAATCTGGCATTGTAATGTACATTTTGCAGCAGGGATATGTGTTCTTTTGGTCATGTTAATGTTTCTAATGGAAGAACAGGATCTAGAATGTGCTGTGATGTAGTTTTCTATGGACCTTGTTCGCATTACATGCAAAAATTAGCAGAAATTACAGGTTTAGTAGGAGGACTCTATGTAAATCAAATTCAGTTTGATTGCCAAAAGATTGAAAATGAGAGGAAAACTGTATATATATATAGCTGAACTGCTCCTAAAAGCAGCAATATGCGAAAATGTTGGAAACTGATTTCAGTCTAATTGATGGTGTTTTGAGGCATATTTATTTTCACTTGCAGTCAATGTAATTCTGCAGCTCGAGATCACATTCTTTTTTTAACTAAAGATTGTACTTTCTTTTGTTACCATTTATTATCTATTTTGCCATTGTATAAAGAGAGGTGGTTTGAAGGTGGGTTAAAACCATTATAAATATCCTCTACCAAGGACTTTTGTAAGATCCGCTTTTCTGTTTGTCTCTCTTTATAATAACACTAAGTTATTTACCTTGTTACCAAGAAATATTTGTATTCTTCATTGCAACCTCCACGTGCCCTATATTTGTGCATTTTTATAGAGTAAAAAGGACTTCATAAATATATCAACTAGACAACTACAACAATAATCCCAGTTAATATTAGTCTAATTCTATTCAATTACAGCTACTGCATAAACTAAAGAATTGCCAACACAAAGATAAATAACAACCTGAAGGCCATGTTCAAACAAGGCAATAAGAATCACTTAAGCAGGCCCCCGAAGCTCAGAAGGCAAAATTTTTCCAACATATAAATAAAGTAAACATCCTGCATCGTTCTTCTTTTCTTTTTTTATCAAACAAAAACTGAGACGAGCCAATGGATATTTGCTCGATTTGGAACCAAAAACACATAGCAATCAAGTTTTTTTTTTTTAAATTTCTTTGGCCAAATATGCAGCTCATAATGGCTGAAGATAATGGGAAGTTGAGTTTCATTCAACAGATGTTCACTTCACCCAGAAGCTTTGTGCCTATCTTCTCATTCTATCCTCTCTTTTCCGTGGGGCTGGGTAATAATTCATCGACTCTAAGGATCATCTCAGCAGCTTCGGTTGCAGAGAGTAATACAACCTGTAACTTTGGATAGCTAAATCCCGAGTTCTGACATATCTCCTACCTGCCATCACACGAAACCTCGCAATGTTCAGATAAATCATGTTAAAAACAAGGAAGCAAATTTCCAGATTCCAAATTAGAGGATGCCAGAAAACTGTTCATAGATCACGATATAGACCAACAAATACACATGATGAGGTGCAACCAGTAAATCTGACAAACAACATCCATTTGTCCCATAACCCCCCCCAATGTCGAATTTCTATAGAGAGAATCATACACCTTGAAAAAAATCGGTTCATAGGTCAGTGACCTGAAAAACAATGGGGATCTGCTATCACTGTAAAGTTTTCGACACATTCGGGCATTTATTTTAATGGAGAAACTTCCTGTCCATATAAAGTTTAATGGTGGAAATAATGGACAATGACCTAAATATTCAAACAGCTCTAAGCACCCAGTTGGTGAAACTTGGAAATGGAGCTCTCTTCTGAATCAGGAAGAATAATGCATATTTCTCTTCAAAGAAACTATAACAAATTCAACTTGTACCAGACAGGTACCCTATATTCTTACTTCTCAATTATGTTACTTACCGAACCAGAAATGACATCAATTCCTGCATGGCTTCCTTCTTTGTGGTGCTCTGCTCGGAGCTTTGCTATCAACTCAGCACTATCCAGCCCTGCATTGTCTGCAATGGTTGTTGGAATGGATATGAGCGCCCGTGAGAAAGCATCAATAGCATGAGATTTTTTCCCTGGAGTCCTTCGAGCCAGCTCATCCACATCCTTTGCCATCACCATCTCAGGCCAACCACCTCCAAGCAAAACTCGGCTGTCAATCACTGTCTGAGAAAGCACGCACAAGGCATCGTGAAGAGACCTTTCTGCCTCATCAAGCACATGAAAGCTGCCAAAGTATAGATAGCACATCACTCAAAAGAGATGTAGCTTTAGACTCACAGTTTTAAGAGTGGTAGCCGCATTTTCAAGGTTCTAACAAATATCACAAAACTTATACAATACATGGTTCTTGAACTGAGAACATAAACAGGTGTAAAACCAGCTAAGAGGAATCAAAGTTATACATCCAAGCATAATCCATTCAACTCTGTAACCAAAACTAAATGGAATGACATGATTGATTTGCCCAATAATTTCACAAACACAACCTGTCGTTTGTAGCAATATACAATACATGGTTCTTGAACTGAGAACATAAACAGGTGTAAAACCAGCTAAGAGGAATCAAAGTTATACATCCAAGCATAATCCATTCAACTCTGTAGCAAAACTAAATGGAATGACATGATTGATTTGCCCAATAATTTCACAAACACAACCTGTCGTTTGTAGCAATATACAATACATGGTTCTTGAACTGAGAACATAAACAGGTGTAAAACCAGCTAAGAGGAATCAAAGTTATACATCCAAGCATAATCCATTCAACTCTGTAACCAAAACTAAATGGAATGACATGATTGATTTGCCCAATAATTTCACAAACACAACCTGTCGTTTGTAGCAAAAACCTGACAAGTAAAACAGAGCTCTGGTTTTGAAAGTATCTAAGACATATGCATGGATGTACATGATAAAATATAATAATAGTTATATGACAAGATCGCAGAAACGCGCTCTGGAGAAAGGCTATTTGCTGTAAATTTGGTGAGTCCGTAGGGGGTTGGCATACCCGTGACCTAAGGTGGCTAAGGGACTAGCTTATCGAAGAAAATTAGAAAAGAATGGCTAGGTTTCTTCCAGAATGCGGTCTTTGCCCTAGGGGATGGAAGGAGGATCAACTTCTAGAATGATGTTTGGTGCGGAATGGAGGCTTTGAGTAATAGTTTTCCCTCTCTTTTTAATTTAGCTACGAACAAAAAGGCCAAGGTTGCGGACATCACCGGAATGAAGTGAGGGTTTGGGTGTTGGTCCTCAACTCTAAGATCACTTAACGACTGGGAGCTTGAAGAGATGACAAGATTCCTTCATATTCTTCATGATCAAAATTTCCATCCCATGGGTGAGGACAAGCTTAGTTTGAAGTTTGTCAAGGATAAAGGATTCTCGGTCAAGAGCATGTATAAAGGTTTTGATATTTCCTCTGCCTTTGACTTCCCTCACCGCTGATGCAGATCCAGAATTGTTCCCCAAAATTGGAGTCTTTACAGCTGGAAAGATTTGCTTGGGGTAATCTTCGCTTTGGATCGATAACGCCGTTAGTATGACCTTTGCAAACAAATGTTTTATGCGAAGAGGAAGGAGACCATAGACCATTGCCGATTCATTCTGCTTAAAAAGTTGGGGATCTTTTTTGTCAATTGTCGGGATTAGTTGGGTTTTCCACAATCAGTCCTTCACACCCTTTAACTTGACAAGAAATTTGTTGTGGGTAAAAAGCGCAAAAAAATCTTGTTAGCTAACGCGCTAGAAATAGGTTGGTGTTCGAAAACGAGGTCCCCTCCGTCCAAAGGATTAAAGCTAACTTTGTGTCCAATTTGTGGACTTGGGCTAATTTGTATAGTGTTGATAATACACATTCTGTTCTAGATTTTCTCACATGGTTGGGGAGTAGGTAGGTTTTTATTTTGGGCTTGTTATTCTATTTTGTCTTTGTTTCGGTTTCCTTTTGTTCACGACCCGTGTACATTTGGTTTCTTTTGTTATCTATATATAATTTGCTTTTTACTGATAAAAAAAAAATATGACAAGATCGCGAAGAAGCATGTAATTCAAGCAAAACCAAAATGAAAAGGCAAAAGATGTCAAAATCACCACCTTGCACCCTCGATACAATTGTGCATGCCTGACCCATTTCAACACCCGAAAAATGGATCAATTTGTCCTCACCAATCATGATTTCTTCAATAAGCTTGCAGTGCCCAAGCTTAACTGACTCTGGATTGTCAAAAGTTGATGCGATCTCACCACCAGTTACTAGAGCCAGGCGTTCAATACCATCAAAATCAGCATGCTCAGTTGCAAGTACTCAGCATCTGCAAGAGAGTTCCTCAGGAAATTGTAAATCAGCTGTCTGTTAACAAAGCAGTTAATCCCATGACCGATAATCTTCTGAACCTTTTCTCTCATTTTCTCCTTTTCAGCTCCTTCAATCTGAGCAACCCTAGACATTGAATCAACCCGGACACGCGCCCCATAAATCTTGACTTTATCTGTGTCCATTGCAGTAGTACACAAAATCTTGCCGCCCTCTATGCGTTTTGGTTGGCCAATGCCTATTTTCTTATCCAGAATAAACCTAAGCAGAAAATGAGATTCCTATCAACAAAAAAGGTTTGCTGAATTTGCATAATATGTGCTGGACAACTGAAAAGAGAAAAGCAAAGATAGTTGAAATATAGAATGGTAAAAATCAATTCATTTAGTTGTCTATTCCTTTGTTGCAGGAGTCAAGTACTTTATTGGGATTATTTTTATAAATAACGATAGTTTAGTACCAAAGGATAAAAAGACATCCCAGGTTCATAGCACCTCAGCTTTTTTCTTTTAACATGCAGTCTTTTATGTGCCTACACGCAAAAGGTGGTTATACTTCATTCTTTTGTAAGACATGTAAACTGAATAATACAACATGAAGTTTATAGTTTATATGCTCAACCCTTCATCCAAAAACGAATCTTTTAGCGATCCTCCAGGCTTCTTGATAATTTGGATAGACTCCAAGTTTGTGCTGCCCTGACAATTCAAATAAAAAATAACAGAAAATCAGAGTGTAGCAAGCAACTAGAAGCGTAAAGTTGTACATCTATTTACACAAGAGACAAAATCAAGCAATAAGAATAAAATTAGACCACACACACATATACCACAGAGACCATAGTTTTATTTCATTTAACAAGTCACTCCTTCACAAACAGTGGAATGTTTAGAGGCATGGTTGATGAAGAAAATATAAGGTTCAGAATATAGAATAACTATTCCAATATTCACTTTTATAATCATATTGGAGATGTCAAATGGGAACAGCTGCAAATAACCCAGCAATCAGGGGACAGTTGATATAAACAGAAAATGGAGAAGTTCTTCTAGTACAATTTGCTAAGAAAAGACAGCCCATCATATTAGTAATCCTCCCACAATGATATATAGAAAAATGCAATTAAAACGTTTTCAACAAATCTTGAGTTACTAATGGTTATGTAACTGGAAATTTGATGCTTAAGCAATAAATAAATAAATAAATAAATAATCTTCTTTTCGATTGTTCACTCCTTACATGGCATAGGGGTAAAATGTCAAAGCATGGAATTCTCCAAGTGTTATTTTTTCATTTCCGTTATCCCTCACTTTAGCAAAGATACTAAAAGCTATTCTTCTTATTTTCATCACAGCCGGTGTATAAACCAAATCTCAATGCTTATCTTGAACCCCATTTCCAAACTAATCATAAATGAAATGCCATCACTCACCTTCAGCCTCCATAGCAGCATCTACTGCCAGTTTTGCAAAATGCTCCTTTGTCCTGAAAATTTGGAACTCAAAGTAGTCATTGCAATCTTCATCAGAATCTGACTTGAACTTCTCTGCATTAACACGAAAAATTATTCATGAGATATATAATAATTTAAGAGACCATTAGATGACAGATCATCACCAACATGGTTAGATGCTCTCCCCACTGTTTAAAGTGACACAATACTACATGAAAATATTCAATCTCGTATGATTATCCGTTTGAAAATAAAGTGGTATAAAAGAAAATTCATTATCATACATTTATGAAACTAAACCAGTCCAAGTCAATTCTACATGTCACAATGGTACATAAAAAAATCATAATATTGCTCATAATGTTGGGGAAATTATCCAATAATTTTGAAAGGATGTATACCAGAATCCTCTTTATTATCCATGACTTTCTGTAACAAAGCATTCCGAGCACATTCAGCTGCCATCCGATAACCTGATAAATAAACACACACCACAATACCCAACATCAGGAGCAGCGCCACATGGATGTGAATCACACAGCAAGCTGATAGAACAAATTAGGAATGTTGTAGCAACTTAGGACAATGTTTGGCCACAGCAAACCCAAACATCACCTGAATAACTAGTTTGCATCAGAAAACTTCTTGAACAGCCACAAGAAACAGAGTTGATGATGTTAACAAACTCAGGACAGTAGTTAGAGGATAAGGGTTACATTATGAAACATGACTGCATCTCAAACCTAGACCAATTGTATCACGTTCTCATTGAAACTTACTTTGTTATGCTTTTTTATCGTATTAAGATAAAATCTTCAAACTACAGAAAATAGAATCTATTCTTTCAATCTACAGAAAATATAATCCATTCTTTAAAATTACAGAAAATACAATCATTTCCTTATTCAAGAAAGATTTTGGAACCAATAGAAGCATCTATAAACAAACCTGAGGGTGTGTCATGGGATGAATTTTTGCTGCCACTAACTTCTCTGCTTCTCTTAAGAGCTCTCCCGCCAAAACAACAACAGAAGTTGTCCCGTCACCAACTTCATCATCTTGAACTTTGGATATATCTGTCCCTTGAATTAAGTATTATCATCAAATGACAAACTACAACTTCATCTATAAGCCTCAGCAAGGATAAAAAGTTCCAGATGGCTTTGTATTTCACATCGATTGATAAAGCAATTCATTAGGCATATGCATGTGAGAAAAGGAGTTTTAAAAAAATTGCATGACCATATTTATTATAATCCACATGAAGCCAAGCAGCACCATCAACAGTGACAACTACAGTAAGGATACCAACTAGGACTTTTGCAGCAGGGTTATCAATATGAAGAGACTTTAAGATGGTAGCACCATCGTTTGTAATAATACCACTGTGTCCTCTGCCTATTGATTGCAAAATTTTATCCTGCAGAGAATACATTAATAAACAGGTAACTAATCAAATTACTAACCAAGGCTAGTACTTTAGAACAAAAACAGTTTCTAATTCAGAAGTAAAGGGAGATGAGAAGAGAAGTGCACCATTCCCTTTGGCCCTAAGGTTGTCTTGACCAGGTCTGCAATTGCCATTGCACCAACAAAGGATGCCTATAACAAATAATAATATAAATGATTGTTCATCCAGAATTAGACAAAAAACAAGGATCTAGAGGCATAATATAATGTATTGTATGCTTTTCCAAAAACTTTACCATAGAACATATATCTTCTCTTTTTTTTTCTTTTCTTTTTTTTGATAAGTCTATTATTTTTTTCTTTTTGAAACTTATAAAAATAGAAAGATTATTTGAAAGCAAATAAAACATTTTACTTTTACTGCTATAACAGAAAACATGGTCTGGAAAACTTGTCAAAAGAGGACTACACTGGCAGTATCTGTACATAGGAATGTTCTTCCAGGTCATCATTTTTATTCGAGTCAACAGATTTACGAAGTGTACACATGAAACCTTTTACTTATAATAGAAAGAATACTCGTTGTCATGTCAAAACTTCATAGAAACTCTTACCATTCTGGCTCGCTCACCCTTTTCTTCAGTGGCATCATCTTTGAAAGTTTATCTATCATAACATTCAAGAAAGGAGGGAAAAATCATAAAACGAAATAGAGAAAGGGATGCATGATACCATAACCAGAATAAACATACCGCCATGGAAGACAATGAAAGTGAAGTTGTCTGGACTTGTCTGAAAAAACTTCCTAAGCCAAAATCAACACATCAAAACTCATAAGATACCAGATAGAACCATAATAATTATCTTACTACAACCAGGGTTCGAAAACTCGGCCGAGTCCGGTACGACTCGGCCGAGTCGTAACCGTCTCGAGGGTGACCGCACCGAGTCCGATACCCGATACGGTACCATCACAAACTCGGGACTAAATCAGTCAAAGTCGGATGATTCGGCCGAGATTCCGAGTTAACTCGGTCGACTCGGTCTTCTTTGAGAATGAAAAAGCCGATTCCCTACCTTCTCGATCTGTTTTTACCCATCACAACAAAAAAAAACCATTTTTTCTTACGGAAATCTGAGCAACAAAAAAAAAACACTTTTTTTTTACAGAAATCTGAGATTTCTTTTCAAAAGAACCAAAAATCTGTTTTTACCCATCACAATAAAATAAAAAACCATTTTTTTCCAGAAATCTAAGATTTATGTTCAAAAGTACCAAAATTAGCAATTTTTCACTGTCTTACCTCGAATCGAAGCGAGAGATCCGAGGTGAGACTGAGAAGCAGAAGGAAGGAAAGCAGAGGAGGAAGAGAAGGAGATCCAGGGGAGGAAAGGAAGCAGAGGAGGAAGAAGGAGAACTAGAGGTGGGGGGCAGAGGGCAAGGGTTGTTTGGGTTTGTAGAAGAAGGAAGGGGAAGCAGAGCATCGCACAGAGGGAAAGGGAGAAATGGGAGGAGAGAGAAGGCTTCAAGTTTAAAAAAAACTAAAAATTATATTTATTTTAATAATATATTTATTCGGATGAAAATAAATATAAAATATATTTGATAAAAATATTACGTTTTTAACATGATTTCGGTTTTTTAAAAATTTAAATCATCACTTTTAAATAAATATAAATTTAACAGAGCTTTACTTGTTACATAGTTTTAATCTTTAACAAAAATAAATTTATTTTCTTTTTATTTAATCTTTAACATAAAATGATAAATAAAAATGTTTTAAATCTATCTCAATACACTTTTACAAATACATGAAAATTTATATATATATATATATTAATTAATTTTTTTTAGATTGAAGACTATTTAAGCTACACATATTCAAGTTATAAACAAATTCTTTCATCAAAATTCTCATTATACAAAATGTTATTCTAATTTAATATTCATTTAAATGATGCTGATTTTGAATTTTATTATAATTGGGCACATAATAGATTATTGTATTCTATCTCTTTCAATAAAAATTTTTTTTTTTTAAATACCCTCAATAAAAATCTTGTATTTTTCAAATAAATAATTCCTATTTTGTCAAATCATATGCTAATTAGGGAGATTCCTTAAAAAAGTTAAACTATTATGAGAATAGATAATATTAAATATGAATATTTTACTTATTTTGCAATAATTTATAATATTTTATAATTTTGTTTTATATTTTTTATAATATATATCGTTTGGCCCTAAAAGGCCAAAGCGGCCGCGTTAGGCTACAGCGTATTTGCGTATCAAACTTTTCGATTACCATTTTGCACTTTATTTTCAACCGAAAATACATCATATCCTCCCACGACCTGATATCAAACCTGTGTGGATAAAAAATTATGTAAATTTATTTATTCACGGATATAAATTTAATTTTTGTTGAACAACAATTATATTATAAAATAATTTTTTTGTTAGCATAACATACATATGTTTCATTGAATGCTTCATTAACTATTTAAATAATGTTAAATATAAAAAAATGTTTTATTAAATTTTTAGCTTATTTGATTATATATATATATTTATAATAATTTATATAATATTTTAATAAATTTTAAATATTTTAATCACATTTTTCGCGTGCCGGCAATCGATCTGTGCGCGGTAGATCGTGCCGAAGGCGGTGGTCGATGCTTAGATATCGGCACGATCAGTGAAAGTATCTCGGAGACGGTGAAGGATTTGTTGTCGATCGGGGTTCGTTCTCTTATCTCATGCATCTTCTTATGATAGTTAGGGTTTTGTTGATGATCCTTTTTTCTTGTATGAGAAAAATGTGGAAATAGGTGATAAATTATGTTTCATGAGGAACTAGGAGATGACAGATGAATTATTTGTTTGCATGCACTAAAAGAAAATCCTGAACAATTTATTTATTTTTGATAATTTTTTGCTATTAATTTCAGAAAGTGTTCCGACGATGCCTATCCAAAATCTATCTAAACTGATAATTTCGGTTAGATAATGTCAACTATCCATCATAGAGGCGAGAAAGTAGGAGTTGAAGGATAATAAAACTCAAATTCTCATATTTGTTTGTCGCAGACAATAAGAGGGAATAGAAAATAAGATGTGAATTTATTTTAGGACTTAAAACATTTTCACAGTCTTCATTTTCTGGAGAAGTCAAAATGAAAAAGGTTGTTGAGGTTAAACTTGTTTGTTTTCTTTAGCCTTCTCGTTTATTGGTAACTGTCCATCTGCATCCACGCTTTGTTTCCTGATATTTCTTAAGATAATTTTTCATTTTCCATAAAGAATTGCTAAATATACTTTCAAGTCTAGAAACAATTTTCTGTTTTTAAGAACAGGAAATTGTTTGTTGAAACAGTTCCTATACAGGTTCATGGATTTTTACTTACGATTATTTTTTCACTCTCGCTCCCTCTCCTTTTTATGATCAATTTCTCACATTTTGATACATTTAAACAATTAATAAAATAATTCTTTTATTATATTTGATTTTTCTTAAAAATTGCATATTTATCATTACATACTATTAAGATAGGATATAGATTGTGAAACACATAAAAAAAATATCATATTATTATATCGTATTACATATCACAAGTTTTAATAACTAAAGAATAAAAAAGAGCTAGAAGCCTTTGCCCAAAAAAGAAATGGAGGCTTGCACAATTTGACAAATGCATGAGATTCATTCACTTAAATATATGCCCTTGATAAATTATTTCTAGAGTCTCCTGTTAATGGCTTCTTTAGTTAATCACAGAACACCAAGTTCTACAACCAAAGACTCATGATGCCATAAAATTGTGACTCTATCTAGTTAATTGTTTCCAATTATCCGGAGAACTGACAGAGTTACATGTGCTCTTAGAGCAAGGCTTAGGATAGTTCCATTGACCTTATTGTCCCAAATTTGTGCTTTGTATATTTATATTTTTGGCAATTGTGTACATCAGTAGAAGTATTTTGCTTGTTTCCTACAAGTGCTTTTGGTTTGAATACATCTACAACATAAGAATGAAAATCATATATTTTTTTGAAATAAATCCCTAGGAATGTAACTGATGGAAAATTTTGACTCTAATGTTTGGTTAAAACCAGGAATTTGAAATTCCTGTCAATTTGTTTCCATGATAACTTCTTATCTTACATAACAAGATAAGAATTCACATGCTTTCTTATCTTCATTTCCTAAGGATTGGAAGTACCCTTTGTTATGAAGGTTTCCTAAATTTGAGGGAATGTCATTTCCAAGAAACTTAAAGCTTCCTAAGTTATATGTACTGGAACATGGTAATCTTTTGCTTGTATTTAATATAAGATACCTATGGACCAAATGTATATTAAGGCTTTTGCTTGACCAAAGCCCTCCTGGAGATGGTCAGTTGATGTTCATGTGTTTATAGTAGGCTATCTTCAATTTCCTTCCTAAACAGTATCTTAAGATCCTTTCTCTGAGTAGTCCTGAATGATTTGTGGACATCTTAAGGAAGATATTCTTGGTTTGCAGATATGCATTGGATGCATCTTTCGGCTATCTTGGGTTCGTGGGCATATTTTTTCTCGCCCCTCAATCTTGCTGTCAATCTTTCATCCAGTGATTGGTGAACCAACGGATTCAAGCACACATAGACCCACTAGAATTGGAGAAAATAAAGACCCTGGTTCTGTCCATTCTTCTCAAGAATCAGAACGTGAGCCGGTGATTTGCAGTTCACTTATTTTGATGACCAAAAAATGTTGGTGAAAAAGGATTGTGCTGATGAGTTGGCTGCGACAATTGCTAACCTGGTAAAGAAAGAGGGCCATGAGTTTGATGACTTCTCTCTCGAAGTCTCTATACCATCTGCTATCACAGAAAATGAAAATGATGTCTTGTAAGTTGTTTTAAACCATGGGTGAGCACTTTGATTTTCTGGTATTGTGTGCCCTCTATTGGTGGGGTTTCTGGCTTGGTTTTTTAAGTTTTAAACCATGTTTCTCTTTATACCTTCCTTTTTGTTTCTTAAAAAAGAACTTTTGGGAATCTTCCTCTCTATCCCAGTGTTTGAACATGTTATAGTAGTTTGACGTTCTGTCATATATGCAATAATGTGCTGAAACATTGTAAATTGCTGTTTGCCATTATAATGGTAACCAAACATTTGATCCCAAATGGACCTTCAGCCACTAGTGTCCTTACTATTCATAGAATTGATTTTACTATGGTCGGCCACCTCTCTTTCTTTCTTCTTATCAAAGCAGGACTTAACTGGTGAACAACCATTTTTCCGCTTTTAATTTTGTAGGTTTTATATGAAGAAAAAGTATGGATCTGAACAGTGGTTCCAAGAAAAAATTCAATCTGAAAGGATTTCTGCCAAGGATGCCTTAAAATTATCTTTATGTTCTCCTCTTGAAAAATTATTGGTAATTGATACCCTTCTTCATTTTATTGATTTGATACTTGTAATGGTTGAATGAACCAATAAAAAGAAAATCTTCTAATAATAGCTTCAAGATGTGCAGAAATTGTTGACTACATCATGGCTATGATGATTTGTCTTTGAAAATGGAGAGGCTTCTTGAATCTTGATCATCCAGCAGAGCTGCTTTAATCGCACATGAAGGATTTGAAGTTCTGCAGGGTGTTAAATCTTCTGTTCAAGCACTTTCCGCATCCGTTTGACTATATGCTCTACCTGGGCATCCAAGAAGAACCAAATATTACAGAGAAGAGACAGGAATGCAAGAGAAGGAAAACAGGTATATGTTTAATGGCATCAATGGAATTTCTAAAAACCAGAATTATTGATTGATGGTTAACTATATTCATGGTTGTAAGAGAGTTCAATGATGTTTGGTTACTGTTTGGACCTAAACACTTTTTAGTTGAGAAAAGTTGTGTGATTGGGATCCAGGTTTTGGTTATGAGCCAGGACATGAAATAATGTGGCTTCATAATTTGGTCTGTCTTTACAATATATTATTTGCTCAAGTGCCCTCTCAACTTTGGATGATTTATTGGGTTTTTTAATTATTGGAAGGCACAAAACAGCTCAGTACTGTTCTTGGGTCCTTGATTGATGGCATAGAGTGCTCAGAGGTTGCCTGCCAGCAAAGCCGATGCTGGAATTGAAAGCCTTCTGATGGTCTGAAGATCATGAAAATTCCCAAACTCACTTCAAATTCCTGCTGGAGAAGGTAATGCTTTTCCTTCCTCCAGCCTTTATATTTTCTAGGTTAATAAAGTGTGGTCCAGTTCATGGTTCGTTATTTTTCAAGTTTCAACACCATGAATCCCGAAATCCTAGTTTTTTTACAAAAAAAAAATCAGCAAAATGTTGTTTCCACCAACTGATTTGTGCGGGAAGCTATTAGCAATGATTGTGCCAAGCACAAGTTTTAAATTAGTTCTAATTGTAATGACTTCAATTGGAAACGAAAAAGTCTTTTCATGTCGATCAGTATACACTTGATGTGCATGTTTGTCAGACATTAATATGGTTGAGCATTTCATGGAGTTCTAATCAATTGAAACTTTTCTGGAATTTCATATCTTCAGACTTCATGGTGCACTTGTTCATTTTTCAATTTCCAAAACCATGAATTTTTCAAACCATAATAGGTTTTTTTTCAATTAGAAAATGTTGTTTCCGCTAGTGATTTATGCAGGAAGCTAATTGCAACTATTGTGCCTGGCAGAGCTTTGAAATCCGTAGCTATATACTTCCTGTACAAGTTTGTCAAGCATCAGTGCAGTTGGGCACTTGATGGAGTTCTAATCAATTGAAGTTTGTAACATGGAATTTAAAATCTATTGTCATCATGGAGCACTTCATACATTTTGCAACTTCCAATAACCATGAATTTGAAAGCATAGTTGTTAAATTCCAAGTCTTTTTAATTTAATTTAATTCAATTTTCAATCAGAAAATGTTGTTTCCACCAACTTACTTGTGTGGAAAACTCAGGGAAACTATTATGCTAGGAGCATTTTTGTAATTAATAGGAGAATAGTTGTGGTTTTGTTGGGAAAATTAGAGTGTTGTCATGCCAGTAGCCACATGGATACCCTTCCCAAACAAGCTTGTCAAGCATCAGTAGGGATGGCGTTTCACAAGAAACACAGAAACAAAGCTTGGCCTCCAGCAGGTTAAAAGCCCTCAAATGCCCAAAACCAAAGGAGCAAGATTGGCTGGCAAAACACCCTTAGTGACTACTGTCCTAGCAACACAACTGGCTTCATCTTTCAATCTGTTAGCTTTAGTGAATGGCTACCTTAGCATGACGAATTGAGTCCATCTTACTCCAAAAATACCTCTTGACTCCTTTCTTATTCACGAATCACCATCCCATGCATTGGATATTTGTATGAGTCTTCATATTTACGATAATGATTTTTTGGTTTGGCAATCAGGATCACTGATAACCACAATATATAGGCTTTTCAAACCAAAATTAGCCATTTAAAATAGGTCTAATACTTCAGCCAACCCAACTTACTAGTAGTCAATATAGGTTACATAATCTAGTCATGTACATTACTAGAGTTTACTCTGGGAACATGAGAAAATTTACTAGTTTATTTACTTAAAAGTACATTTAACTTTAATAAACCTTCACTACATAAATTGTTTCGCTATTTCACTCCATTATGACTTTGAACTAAAATAACAACACATTATAGATTCCTCCCTGATGCAGGAATATGACACATCTTTTTAGGCTATGTTTGATTCCTGTAAAATACTAGGGAAATAAACAAAATACTAAGGCAAATGATTTTTTATGTTTGGCTTTACCATGAGAAATATGAAAAAAGAAAGAAAAAAAAGAGGTCAAATATAGTTAAAATTATTAAGAAATTTATATATTTTGAAATTATTTAATCCTGCTTAGAAGAGTCAAATAAGTGAAAAAGTTTGAAGTAGTATCTAAAAATATTTTAATTTTAAATCTATCATAACCTTTTCTTCTCTCCTATTGTTCTACTTTTCTTCTTTATTTTCTTTCCCTCGCATTTTCCTTCATTCTTTCAAGGAACCAAACATAACCTTTAGGGTAAAGATCTTCCCAGTTATCTTTATCCTATCTATGATACAGGAGCGATGAAATTAATTCCTTGGATCATATTTCCTCTTAATTTTCACAAACTTTGAAATATGCAAGAAAAACACAGACATTTAGTCTTGGCTTTTAACCATCAATCACTATTACCAGATAACATTAATAATAAGTGCATTGAAGTTATACCTAATGAAGAGTTCCAATCATTTGAAGTTTGTCGGTTTAATGTTACTGTCTCTTCACTATGTTTGTGTTTTCTTTCTAAGATTAACCAACCATGCCATTTGGAATTTCATTGCTACAGGACTCATATCTACATTGGTGGGAAGTATCTAAAGGTATGTGATCTGTTCTTTAAAGATCCAAGTTTTGTGATTAATAGGATTTTGCAATTGTGTTTCTTTTCATGCCATTAACCACACCTCGTCCTTTTTTGTGTGATTGGCAGAACAATTGATGCTCAGAATACTACTCTATGGAGTACCTTTTGCTTTCATGCCTTCAAATGTAACCGTACCCTTTTTCTGCATGTGATTGGCAAAACAACTGATGCTCAGCATGTTCCAGTTATACCTCTGAATGCTCATAAAAAATTGCAAACAGGAAGGGAAAGCCATGAAACGGTACTGAGAAGCATTCGGTCACTGAATAGAGATGTTTGGAGAAAAAAAACTACTTATATCTTAGTTTTTCTAATGGAAACTCTATTGAGAAGATATCGGGATGACGTTGCTAAAGAATGATAACATCCACAGTATCGGGATGACGTTGCTAAAGAATGATAACATCCACAGTGTGATATGTGTTCCTCATGCTTTAAAGCTTATTTTTTTTTTTTTTTTTTTCTGTCAGATCACTCATATACTTCAATGCTTCATCTTGAGGTAAAAGTACGGGTTTAGGAAACATTTCTTGTTTTGATACCATCTTTACTCTTCAGTTGGTGATGTGTATTTATTGAAAACCTCTATGAAAGTTTGTCTTATTAACTTAATTAAAGCTGGGCACTTTAGCAGCTATTTTTCTTCCCCAATATTATTCATTATAAACTTAAAACATAAAGGTCCGTTTTTTTATGATGACTGTATTGTTATATGCATGCGTATGAAATGATGGCTCTTTTCAAACTCTAACTTGAAAAGACAGGCATTTAAATTTGTTTTCCCAATAAAGATGGAGATCCTTTTTTTTATTTAATATGATGACTGGATTGTTTTATGCATGCATTTGAAATGATGGCTCTTTTCAAACTCTAACTTGAAAAGGCAGGTGTGTATGCCACTGTCTTGGTGCAATTTGCAATTCATATCGTTACTTCTGTTGTGCAGTACTCGAGAAATGTTAGTCAAACACGTTGGTACATTGATGATGAAAGAATGGGGGAAGCATCCGTTGAGGTATCGATAACTCTATTTGTTGACGATTACTATCACATTATATATGCAGCCCACTTATGTAACATGCGTGAACAACTGACTCTACTGTGATTCATCTGTAGGAGATAATAGGTAGCAACATTCTTCCCATGTGCCTGTGTGATAATTATAAGTTTCATGCTGCTGGTAGAGAGGACATCAATGTACAATGCACCTACTTTTTTCTTTTCTTTTTAACTGCAAGTTTGGATTTGATGAATGTTATTCTGATCAATGGAACTACTCTGTCCAGGTCCGGATGTTGGGTTCAGGCCGTCCTTTTCTTGTTGAGATACAAAACTCTCGTCATGTCCCATCTGAGGCACTTTTAAAAGAAATAGAAGTGAAGATAAATAACTTGGAAAATAAATTAGTGAGTTAGATTGAAACCTTTTGCTGTGTTATTTCTTTTTTATGCACTTGATTGATGATGATTAATTGGGGAAAATAAACATGCATTCTGCATACAGGTTAAGGTAAAAAATCTTAAACTGGTAGGCAGCCATGGGTGGAGCCTGATGCAAGAAGGCGAAGAAGAGAAGCAGGTTAACTTTTGTCCATTCTAAATATCATCATGGTTTATATTACCGTGTTCTTTTTAACCTTGAGGGGTAGCTCAATTGGTCTAAGGCCTTGGGGCTTAACTCAATGGTCACTAGTTCGAGTCCCCTCAGGAGCACTAGAGGTTTACCCGGTCGTTAATTTGAACAGTGGGATTAGTCGAGAATTAATGCCCTTGGCCCAGGCGAACATCTACGAGTTATCAAAAAAAAAAAAAAAATGCTATATTTCTCTTTGTTATCATTCATGTTAAAGTGTAAAACGGATTAGAAATATATCATGGAATGGGCTACTTGACTTTCCCTTGTACTTAATGCAGAAACAATATGCTGCACTGGTATGGATTGATCGCCCTCTAACAGATGAAGACATAGAGGCAATATCTTCATCCTAAAGACATGGTAAGGAGTTCTGTAAGATTTACTTGAGCACGCTGTCATATGTCTTACTTAAGGTTATAGCAATGGGACCTAGAGGTGGACATGAGAAACTGAAAATGGCATTGAATTAAAAGATATCAGTGATAGTGTAAATGCGGCTTTTAAATGCTTGCATCAATTGTCCTTGAGGCCTGACTCAAATGGTAAAGGGATGAGATAGGGTTATGGAAGGTTCTTGGTTCAAGTCCCAATGTGGGCCAAAAAAAGGAAAAAAAAAAAGAAGCTTGCATCAGTTCCTCACTGAATAGATCATGCTTGCTAATTAGAAGAGGTATTTTACGCCTTCTAATAAAAGGACTAAGAAATTTCAAAATTTGGGTGTTGGAAGTTCTTGGAAGCATTTAAAGGATTAGGATATCCGCTTTTATGTGTACTAGTTGAGCGAGATAATATTCTTATCTGCTTTGCATCACTTTATGAATTGAACACTAGTTCTTTATCATTTGACGCTGGTGGGAATAAAAGGCCTTTGAGTATTATTCTAGGAGTGTCAAATTTTATCTTCTTTGCAGCTTTTTCCAGTCAGCCATTTTCCTAGTGGTTTTCCTTTTATTACTTGAAGTTCTGTGTCACTTAATTCTTTTGTGTTTGTGCAGCAAATTTTGCAGAGAACTCCAATAAGAGTGCTTCATCGTCGAAGGAAGTCCATTAGAACGTGAAAAGATTATACATTGGTTGGAGGCTTTCAATTAGTAGCATAATTGTTATTCTAGCTCCATAATCAAATGCATGCTCTGAAGATCTAATCAGACGTTGTTGATTCTCTTCTTGATGTTAGGATGAAAATCGAGAAAGTCGTTGGCAGTTCTCAATATTTTCTTTGCATCTGTACCCAGGTATACCATTTTGCATTTGCTTTTATGTTCACTTTCTTAGAATTTGTAAAATATACTAACAGTGATATTCAAAACACAGGCTGGGACATATATCAAGGAATTTGTTCATGGCGATCTTGGACGCACCCATCCTAGGTATGAATTATTTGTCCATCTCTTTAACTCTTTAAATTATTGGGAGGGGCCACTTTTGGATTTTAAGGCTTAAATTCCTTTGCCGTATGTTCATCACATAGGCCTGAAGAGTCAAGACACCAGTTATCATTTGATGTTGAGATCTTTTTTTCGTTCAAAAAGTGGATGCCACGAACTAGGGAGGGGCTTTAGCACCATGTTGTCGGGATTTAGATACATGGCATTAATTATATACTGTTAAACGATCAACTTTCTAAAAACTGGCGTATTGGTTGAGTTTAATGAATATCGTCAAACTATGACTCTTTCGTATACGGCCCATAAATATCTACTGTGAGAAGAGTGAATAAGCCCAGAATAGAGTCGGCCGTGGCTAGTCAGTAGTCACAGATAAATTCTGAAAGGGTGGTTAGAAACTGGGACGCTTCTTGAATCATTCCGTCGGCATTAAGCGATCTTCGCAAGGCAAGACATAGGTTTAGTTTTAATATGAATATAAATAAGCTGCGTATAAATTTAACTATTAGGTTGATGGGTTTAATCGCTTGAGAATGTCATGGGCTTCGTTAAATATAAATCATCACGATGACGACAAATTATCGAATCTTGTGACCCTTTAACTTTAAAATAAGAAATATATGCTGGTTGGAGATGGTTAGGTTCTCACAGAGCAACTTGATGATCTCGAATTATTACTAAGAATATGGTGATTTTTGTGTGTGCGCGGATCACTTCAGGCCTTCTCATATTTTGATAAAAAAAAAAAAAAAAAATGTGAATTACAATGCAATGTGTGATCCATACATATTCTTTTTGCAACCCCTGTTTCCCTAAGATGTAAATTGTGTCATCTCTTGCAGTGTTGGTTCAATTCTAGGCTGCCGAGCTGAGATCCTTCAACTTGATGTTACCGATGTGAAAATGGACTGTTTTCTGGATGAATGAGGTGAGATTCTTCGGTATCAGATTTTGCTTGCCTTTGACATGAGGGGTATGATTTCAAGCATGGAAATTATTTTTTATGTAATAGATTTATTAAAACCCTCATAACCAATAGACCAACTACTTGCATGGGTGACCAAAAGTGACTGCAAGTTGTGTTTCTTTGGTTTTTTTCACGGTTGGAAAAGAAAAAGAGGGCACACGCTTTCTTCCCCGCCTTCATATGGCTGGGGAAAGTGCTCTTTGAAATAGATTTTGTTGGCTGATTATTAATTTGATGTTTTTAGACAGTTGATTAAATATTATGATATGTTCTAATAAAAGTTGTCGGGTTATCAGCCTATGACATTATAAATATATATAATCTTATGTATCATACTGAGTTATAAGAGTAAATAAAAAACAATATTTGAAAATTTTATAGGTTTATACATTATATATTATTTTAAAATTTATAAGAAGGATCATCCTGCTTTCTTGGCATTCAGCAGCGGAAATTAATATCTCAGGCAAAGGTTGGAATATTATGGGCCAGGTCATTTTGCCTGCATTTTCTGAGGGTCGGCTTGAAAAAACTGGTGTCTTGAATAAAACTTTAGGATATTGGCCCATCTTGAATATGAATGTCTAACTTTATTTGGGTTTGGGCCTGATCCTTTTTTTGGTTTTTTTAATGATTACATAATATTTTTAAGCTGTTAAAAATGTTTATTTACTTATTATGATAAATATAAATAGTCTATTTAACAAAATTTTGTCAGATTTAAATGTCATCGTGGTTTATATTGCAGTGTTAACTTAACGGCGAGGGGGTAGGCTGATTGGTCACAAGGCGCGGGGAACTGGCTGATGGTCATTGGTTCGAGTCGCCGGGAGCGGCTGAGAGGTTTGCCGTCGTTAATTTGTTTCAGTGGGATTAGTCGGAGTGTCTTATGGCCCAGGCGGCTTGTCTGATTATCAAAAAAAAAAATACTATGTTCTCTTTGTTATCATTCATGTTAAAGTGTAAAACGGATTAGAAATATATCATGGAATGGGCTTCTTGACTTTCCCTTGTACTTAATGCAGAAACAATATGCTGCACTGGTATGGATTGATCGCCCTCTAACAGATGAAGACATAGAGGCAATATCTTCATCTAAAGACACGGTGAGTTCTGTAAGATTTACTTGAGCACGCTGTCATATGTTGCCAAGGTTATACAGCAATGGGACCTAGAGGTGGACATGAGAAACTGAAAATGGCATTGAATTAAAAGATATCAGTGATAGTGTAAATGTGCGGCTTTTAAATGCTTGCATCAATTGTCCTTGAGGCCTGGCTCAAATGGTAAAGGGATGAGATAGGGTTATGGAAGGTTCTTGGTTCAAGTCCCAATGTGGACCAAAAAAAGGAAAAAAAAAAAGAAGCTTGTATCAGTTCCTAACTGAATAGATCATGCTTGCTAATTAAGAAAGGAGTATTTTTGCTGCAGCCTACATGTAAAAGGACTAAGAAATTTCAAATTTTGGGTGTTGGAAGTTCTTGGAAGCATTTGAGGATTAGGATATCCGCTTTTATGTGTACTAGTTGAGCGAGAGATAATATTCTTATCTGCTTTGTATCACTTTATGAATTGAACACTAGTTCTTTATCATTTGACTGGTGGAATAAGGCCTTTGAGTATTATTCTAGGAGTGTCAAATTTTATCTTCTTTGCAGCTTTTTCCAGTCAGCCATTTTCCTAGTGGTTTTCCTTTTATTACTTGAAGTTCTGTGTCACTTAATTCTTTTGTGTTTGTGCAGCAAATTTTGCAGAGAACTCCAATAAGAGTGCTTCATCGTCGAAGGAAGTCCATTAGAACGTGAAAAGATTATACATTGGTTGGAGGCTTTCCAAGTAGTAGCATAATTGTTATTCTAGCTCCATAATCAAATGCATGCTCTGAAGATCTAATCAGACGTTGATTCTTTTCTTGATGTTAGGATGAAAATCGAGAAGATCGCTGGCAGTTCTCAATATTTTCTTTTGCATCTGTGTACCCAGGTATGCCATTTTGCATTTGCTTTTATGTTCACTTTCTTAGAATTTGTAAAATATACTGACAGTGATATTCAAAACACAGGCTGGGACATATATCAAGGAATTTGTTCATGGCGATCTTGGACGCACCCATCCTAGGTATGAATTATTTGTCCATCTCTTTAACTCTTTAAATTATTGGGAGGGGCCACTTTTGGATTTTAAGGCTTAAATTCGCTGCCGTATGTTCATCACATAGGCCTGAAGTCAAGACACCGGTATCATTTGACGTTGAGATATTTTTCGTTCAAAAGTGGATGCCACGAACTAGGAAGGGGCTTTAGCACCATGTTGTCGGGATTTAGATACATGGCATTAATTATATCTTAAGCGATCGAAGCTTTCACCAAAGCTGGCGATGTTGGTTGAGTTTAATATGAATATCGTGCATCTTTTATAACGCACGTATCACGACCCTCGTATCTGAAGAGTCGAATAATAAGATAAGTCTTTCGTAGGCTGAATCAGCCAAAATACGGAATAAATTCTGAAAATTGGTTAGAGCGGGGCCTTTTCTTTGAATCGGTACGTCGCATTAAGCGATCGAATTTCTCTATGGCTCCAAGAACATAGGTTGGAGTTTAATATGAATATCATACCTTTGACATATACAAATTTAACTATTAGGTTGATGGGTTTAATCACTTGAGTGTCATGGGCTTCGTTAAATATAAATCATCCTGCGTGTGACAAATTATCGGAATCGTGACCACTAACAAAATAAGAAATATCTTTGGTTGGAGATGGTTGGAGTTCTGCAAAACTAGCAAATGATCTCGGTCGGCGCAGAATGTAGGCGATTTTTGTGTGTGCGAATCCCATTTCAGGGTGCACTCATATTTTGATAAAAAAAAAAAAATGTGAATTACAATGCAATGTGGGATCCATACATATTCTTTTTTCAACCCCTGTTTCCCTAAGATGTAAATTGTGTCATCTCTTGCAGTGTTGGTTCAATTCTAGGCTGCCGAGCTGAGATCAGCGGCTTTAGGTGTTACCGATGTGAAAATGGACTGTTTCTGGAGTAGATAGAGGTGAGATTCTTCGGTATCAGATTTTGCTTGCCTTTGACATGAGGGGTATGATTTCAAGCATGGAAATTATTTTTTATGTAATAGATTTATTAAAACCCTCATAACCAATAGACCAACTACTTGCATGGATGACTAAAAGTGACTTCTGAGATTGTGTCTCTTTGGTTTTTCACGGTTGGAAAGAAAAGAGGGCACACGCTTTCTTCCCCGCCTTCATATGGCTGGGGAAAGTGCTCTTTGAAATAGATTTTGTTGGCTGATTATTAATTTGATGTTTTTAGACAGTTGATTAAATATTATGATATGTTCTAATAAAAGTTGTCGGGTTATCAGCCTATGACATTATATTATTTGAAAATTTGAAAATTTTATAAGGTTTATATGTATATATTATATTATTTTAAAAATTTATAAGAAGGATCATCCTGCTCTTGGCATTCCTTTGACGAGAATTAATATCTCAGGCAAAGGTTGGAATATTATGGGCCAGGCTCATTTTTGCCTGCATTTTCTGATGGTCGGCTTGAAAAACTGGTGTCTTGAATAAAACTTTAGGATATTGGCCCATCTTGAATATGAATGTTGCTTATTTGGGTTTGGGCCTGATCCTTTTTTGGTTTTTAATGATTACATAATATTTTTAAGCTGTTAAAAATGTTTATTTACTTATTATGATAAATATAAATAGTCTATTTAACAAAATTTTATTATGTAAAATTATTATTATCATTACTATTTAAATTTTTTAATAACCAATTTGTTTTGTTCCCCGAATAAAAAACTGACCCAGATAAAAGTGTAGCACAATCCATTTTGGGCCATGGCCTGAATGGGACCAAACGGGCTACGGTTAATTGGTTTGATGGTTGGACGGTTCCAATGTTTAAAGCATTGGACTTGGACCTAATTAATGGCCCACCGTGAATGATGAAGCTATCTTCAGAAAGCATTAATTCACCAATTTGGCACAAAATCAAATTAGGTAATCGAACAGCAGCAGAAATAATTTAATAAGCAACTTTAGTATGAAACTAGTTTGTTATTCAAAGTCCTAATTTTTACCCCTAATATACAAAATGAAATGACATTTGGAGATGAGATTCAAAAGGGGCCCTACAGCTGTCAGTTCACCTCCATCATGTGTACTAAGACCGATGTATGCATTATATTCATTCAATCCAATCCAAGATGCCCCTAACATCTTAGCCATGATGAAGCTGTACCGATCTGCAGCTTCATCAATCTGCAATTCAATAGTTTTGGGTAAATCCTCAATCAGTAAGTACATATCACAATAATCAGATCAGAGTTATTCAAGATATAAAATGTAGTGCAGATCAGATGATGATCAAATACCATCTTTTGTGTTGGAGTTGGACGTCCGGCTCCATGCCCGGCTTTGCATTCAATGCGCTGCGCCCAATTATTGGGTTGGTTTGGGGGCTTTTCTCCACACTTGTGCTGCCATATTTAAATTGTCTGTAGGAGGATGAAGAAGATGAAAAGGAAATTTAAAAATTTCAAAGCTATGAATACATAGAAAGAAAATAAAAAAAACAAGATTTGTTCTTTAAACAGATGCTGTACACCTCCTCCCTCGTTATCTGATTGTGGATGTCAGTGTCACTAAATATTTAAAAAAGGCAGAATTCCTTAATACTCAGTTTAGAAAGTATTAAGGAAAGAACATGGATAAGAAAAATGGAAGGGAAAAAACATAAAACAATAGGTGTAAACTTAATAAATATGACAAATATGTAAAATTTTGAGAAATTTTGATTTGATTTTATATTTTTCACAGTAAAACAAAACATAAAAAATAAAAAAATAATAAAAAAATCATTTTTTATAGTTTTTTTTTTCCCCGATACTTTTCGGATTCAGATTCCAAACGGAGCCTAAAAGATTTACTCCAAAAGCAAACCAAAGCAACATATAATATAGAGGTTCCTAACTCAGATACATAGTGGAGTTGAAGGTAAATTAGGAAAAACTTTGATGTTAAAAAGATGAGCCAGAATCAAAATTAACATAAATTCTTAATTAAGGACATACCGCCAACCAACAACTTCAGTGAATGTAATGGCACAACCCGATCATCATGATCAGCAGTCAAAATCATGGTAGCTGGGTACTGACAAGGCAGGTCGGGACGCTGTTGGAGAATATCTGGGGGAAAGAGAGGGAGGGGGAAACAAAGGAAAATTAGTTAATCAATCCTAACAAAAAAGTCTTTAAGAATTACCAGTGTGATTGAGAACATGATCGATAAAACTGCCTAGTGGTAAAAATGAGAAATTCCTTGATCATCTCTGTCTCTAGTTCTACTAATATATTGCTAAGTCTGAGATTCAATTTCTAGAACATAACGTTGATAGGATATTTCCTTACTTGATTTGCCAATGGAATTCTTCTTCCTTCTCTGAACAACCGTAATCAGAATTCAGAAGTCCATGCATGGCCTAGAAAACCCAAATCTAAAATCAACATACGATGCTAATAAAATCCCAACAACAGGAACCAAAATTTGCCAATAGTGAACTTGTGAAATCGCAGGATGTCCATGACACCAACATGAGCAAGAGCACATCCAAAAAGATCGGGTCTCTTGCATCACCAAAATTTGGTAATATAATAATTTATGAAATAGTATATTATTTTTTTATGAAAAAAAAAAATAAATAAATAAAGGGAAGCAAAGATGTGATCGAGGGAATGAATCAACCGTCCAATACCTGATTTATGCAAGCACCAACAAGAAGTCCACCATTGCTCCCCCCTTCACTTCAATACACAACTTTCTGGGCTGGGTATGTATAACCAGCAGATACAAGATATTCGGCGGCAGAAATGAAATCATCAAAGCAGTTCTGCTTCTTTGCAAGTGAACCTGCTTTATGCCATTCTTGTCCGTACTCACCACCACCACCACCACGGATGTTTGCAATGCAAAAGACAGCACCTAAATGCCTCGAAAGTACTATACGACTGATGCTGAATGATGGTGTGATACTAATGTTAAATCCACCATATCCGTACAGTAAACATGGATGAGATATCCATCCATTGGAATACTTTTTTCTGGCCACAATGAACATTGGTATCTTTGTACCATCCTTACTAGGAAATGTAAAACCCCCATTCAATAAACTTGAGCTATGAAGTTCCATACAGACGCGACAATCTAGCGAAATAGGGTCCATCAAGCCAAAAACAAACCATATAATAATATTTGGAGAAAAGAAAACCCTAGGAGGCAGGTCACAGAGACCAGATACATCACTAAGAAGATCATGTATCTCAAGGGACAAGACCACCAGCTCATCTAACTTAATAAACTGTTCCAGAAGCCACAACCTGTTATGCAGGAGTGGTTGGAACTGTCTAAAGGCGGTAGAACCACCTCCTAGAAAAGGAGAAGAGATGTGTACAGAATAGCTACAGCAAAGATTGTTCATTTGCTGAAGTAAAATTATTCTCTTATTTAGTTTTTCTGTGAAAAAGGAAAAAAAAATCAAATATAAGTCAAATTAGTTAAAAACTTGTTCATTTTCAAATGATTTGATTTTTAAGTGAAAATTTAAAAAAAATGAGTGTAAAAGTAGCATATAAAAATAACCATTCCTTTTAAGTTAAAATATATGAAAGAAGAAAGAAGAGTAGTACAGAAAACTAATTTAAGGGTAGGTATAATAATTTCATTCAGAAAATGAAAATGCAAATACACGCATATAAAAGGAATAAAAAAGGGGAGTTGGCTCCAAAAAATAGCATCTTTGTGAGACGTTGTTTTCAAATAGATCATAGAAAAAAAAACAAAAGCAAATATAAAATCTCAAACATTCAAACAAAATGTAAAGAAAAAAAGCATGAGAATACTAAAATTAATTGTGACCATGGAAGTTTATCTGATCAACACAGAACTCTGTCAGATCAAATCCAGGAACAACTATTTCTCAAAATATAATTCAAACAAAATGGAGAAAGGCATGTGAACAGAAAAAATAATAATAATTGTGATTGTGGTAGCTTAATTCCTTCGATCAACTAACTTTGTCCCATCAAATCCAGAACAACTATTTTCTGAATATCTTCATATCCTGCACCCAAATTCTAAGTTGCATTGATAAATTATACCAGGGGTAAGAAAGCGCGTGAACCCATATCGGGTTGGTCTTCCCTTTTTATGTTCGGCAGGTTCTCGTGGCTTGGCAATGAATCTGAGTGGGAAAGAAACGTAAGAAAGTGTGGAGGAAAGCTCCCCTTTGCCTCTATTGGACAGTGTGGCAAGAAAGAAATAGAGTGACTTTTGATTACGAGGCCTTTTCCACATACAGATTAAAGAGTTCATCCATTTGTAATTTTGGCCCTGAACCAACGTGTGCTAGTGGGGATGTGAGGATGTCTTTGCTGGATTTTCTAACTTAGGTGGGGTATAGATGATTTTGTTGGGGATGGTGGGTTTTTCCTCGAGCGTCCCTTTGGTTGAAATTCTCAGTACACTCCTGCCACTTCAAGGGGCCGTCAGATTCTTTTGCTGCTAATACATGCTGTATTTTTACCCATAAAAAAAGTGTAATAATTCATAGCACAAAATTATGTCCAAAGATATTAGAGCCACACCTTGAAGCAAAAATGGGATTTCAGATCATCTTAAAAGTTACCCATTTCTTGAACATGGCCCCTCTTCTCGATGTTTTTGAACCATTTATCTCTAATTAATAATTTCATATCCCATGACACTCCTGGAACCGATGAGTGATTATAATGTTCTTCGTTATCAATTAACTCAGGCCCTAATTTGCACACCCCCAACCTACTCAAAACTTTGACGATCATTAACCCACCTAGATCTGAAATCTCCATAATAGAAATTAATCAAACAATAAATCGTATAGTTCTAGTCATGAACCTTACACAACCACTTGAAGGAAATGGCTTGTGGATTTCTATATATTGTTGACCATGCAATAGAAGGCGTGGATCATATCTGGTAAGAATAGACATCGGAGCTAATTAACTTCCATTCTAGCCATGCTATAAATATTAGGTTGTGTAAGTATATATATTTTTTCTAAGTTATATAAATACAGGATAAGTTCAGCCACACAGCACATCTATTGAGAACAGAATAAAATAGTAAACCTATTATAAGAACTACTGAAAATGAAAAATGAGAAGGAAGACATTCCTACATCTTTGGTCCCAGGAGCAATAAAATACTTACTCTAAACCTGGTAGCTGAAGATTATGTGATGCAACAGCAAATAAAGCAGAAAACCTTGGTAAAACCTGCAAAATAAGAATGATGATGCGGAATCAAACATTATTTCACAAGCGTTTAATTTCATTTAATGCACACCCAATCTGTCAATCGCTCTTTCTAAACTTGGAATCCAGAAATTTATTGTGAAGCTCCATTAGCACTGAACTAAAGAAACACTTATTTGGGGAGAAAGAGAGTGATAAAGTGCGAGTAGTTTCATTATAGCCCTTGAAATAAAAAAGTGTCAATAGGTGACTAAAGGCATTGAATTTGATTTTTTCTAGTTTATTCAATTTTCTATTTCCTTTTCTCCAGAGAGAGAAAAAGGTTTCTCAACAGGCAGAGAGTAATAAACCATGTTTCTTCTGCAATCCAAGCCAATCTCGTGTATGAATAAATTCAAATTCATTCCACTGACCCACTTAAAAATAATAATAAATAAATAAAAGACGAAAACTCAACTTCAATCAATTCAAAATACCTGGATATATTGCTTCCCATCCTTATGGTAAACATATTTGAGTTCTTTGTCATCCACAGCATCTGCGCACATGCGTTCAACACCAAGGGCGTAGAGTATTACATCTCTGCTCCCAAAGACTAACAATCAGCGTAAATTCATATCATACGATATTGAAATCGAAAATTCATAGAATACTCCTATACCTTTCGCTGTAGGAGTATGTAACCTGCGATCAATACACAGACGCAGAAGAAACTTCAATCATGTAAGTAAAACAAAATCGAAAACCCTAACTCCGCCAAACAATCAAAATTAAAAACCAGGAACTGATCCAGATGAACGGCATGAATTGAAAAACAAAATAAAGCATACTTCGGGGTATTTATGAGAGACGACAAGATTGGGATTCATTTCCGAAGTCTGACCCATCAGAGGAGATTGAAATTGCTGATGCTTTTTTTTTTTTTTTTGTGAAACAATACTACTAGCAATTAAATTATTATCAAAACCAATATTTATAATGGAAATTATAGAATTTCTCTTTAATTGAGTATTCAATGCTTCCTTTATAGTTAGTTATAAGCGTGTAAATTTATACACTTACATATGCGGCATGGTATCTTATAATTGGTTCATACTTTATAATGTGATAGATGTCATGGATAAGGGATAAAGTCAATAGAGTTCCTGATACCCTCACGTATCCCCATGTTTTTGTTTGACTAATTATACAATAACAGCCCCAATTGAAAGCTTTTTACGTGAATAGTATACTTCAATAAAAAAATATGGTGACTTATTTGCGCTTTAAAAAACGATCAAAATAAGACGCCACATCGTCAAGGATTCACCTGCGACCACCGAAGGACACTATCCGTGAAATGAAGTTCGCGCCGCTGCCTGGCATCAAGAGATACCTCCGTACCGCTTTTATGCAGCGAACAACTACATAAGAGCGATGCACGTCGCAACACCAAATACTGACAAGTGATCGATCATGCTTCAGACATAGCACGGATGTTTAGCCAGCTATGATCATCACTTCACCCCCTATGTATGGCTCACGACTTCCATTTCGATCCATATGATGCAGCGTATCATCATATTACACCATGCTTACGACACCCTTCACCACGCATAAGTGACGATATTATGGCTCCATACTATACGATAAGATTCATGTTTTCGTAAGTTAGAGTCATGTGTTTCTAAAATATTTTACCTAATTTTAATCAATAGATTATGTAATTATAATTCTTTCTTCGTTCACTCGTGATCGCCACGGCCGGCTACGTTTGTCGCTCTGCTTTCATACCGGGTGGCCAGGCGACATATATCATATTGCCCGATCAAGTTACACCGTGATCAGAAGACCATCGCATCTGGTACGCCTCAGAGGCCGCCATCACACGGGATCCATCGACACTCCGGCCACATCCACACCAAGACGTACGCAGCCCCATTCGAGATAGGGAGAGGGAGAGGAGAGGGAGTTGATCACGAGGTCGTGCTCGAGATGGTGGCCAGGGTCAGCGGTCCGACGCTGATGCCTGGGTGTAACCCGAAATGAGTCGAGCCGAAGATTAGGATGTGCTCCTACTTCGCTTCTGTCGGCTTTTTAGAAGGAGCAGGCTCGAGCTTCTGTTTCATTTGTTTCCATTTACGAATGACGGAAACTGAAGCTGAGATAGTTCTGCCCTACTGCTTAACTCACGGATCGTTCACCTGTACCGTTCACGAGCCCGGTTAACTAGCTGCTCACGAGCCTATTCACTGAAACTATTTACGAGTCGATCAGCCAAGTTTCGAGGGTGCTCTGCTCATTGCTTAACTTTTCGAACTTTCAAAACGATGTTCTAATTGTTAAAATGTTCATCTAAAATAACCAACATACAACTAAATTAAAAAAGATAAAGACAATAAGCTTAAATTAATCCTCGATCGGGGTTCAAGAGTTAAAATATTCATCATGTTCATTTACAGAAAATTTGTTTGCATCAAGCCTTCTCCATGTTCACGCAGCCCGTTCACGGTACTCGTCTTCACGAGCCCTGTTAATCCAGCCTCGCTTTCACGGTGCCCCATTCACGAGCCTATTTACAAGCCGACGAGCCGAGCTCGAGGGTGGCTCAGCTCTACTTTACTTAACTCATTTAGCCCCGAAATGACGCTGAGCCCTAATGCTTAACTTAACAAACAGTTCGAAATGTAGTTTTCTCTAATCCAGCCGACCGAAACAGCCGCGAAAGAAATTTCTACCGCTACGTACCCAAGGATACGGCCTCAGGTAACACCTGAGGCAGTGTCAACTTTGCCTACTACACCCTTCCATATTTACCCTCACTCGAGATGTTTATACCCACACACTCGCACACTACCTTCCATAAGCACCCCCACACATCGACACATCACCTTCCCTACCCCACACACACTTACATTACCTTTCCATACTCCCACACACTTACACGTTTCTCGTATTCCATCCTATGGTCGCCGCAGCCAACGCCCATAGCAAGATATCACATTGTTGCTCACAATCTTTACCACTTCCATACATTGCCTCCTCATGGATGACACCATCCTAACCTTTTACCCGAGCGGGGGTGCACTCCGCATTTAGGGCGACTCAGACTCGACGCGCATATCGACCACTTCATCCATCGCAAATACTACCCTACCTATCCCACCCTTTCCGCCCGGGTCTTAGACTCTACTGACCCTATTAACCAACAGTCGCTTATTCTAGGCGGCCCTAAGAGAAATATAAGGCGTCATTCGTGGACTCATTGATACATGTTATTATTTTTATATACGAAAATTAGAAGTTGCTTAATATATTTAAATGTTTCTTGAGATATGCATGATTTGGTATATACAATGTTTTTTTGAAGATTAAGCATGATTATGCATGAGGCGCCATCTATGGTATTTATTTTTATACATGTACCGCTTATAAAAATACTTTAAATTGTATTATAAAATTTTCCATTTTTTTACAATGCATGCACAAAAATAAGAAAATTAGATTTAGGGCCTCATATTTTTTCAAACTATTATTGGCCAACAATTTTAAAAACAAAAACACAATTTTAGGCAAAATTTTTAAAAAATGAGGGTTAATGCAAAATTCCATGTTTCAGTATTAAAAAATGATAATAAAATTAAATATGGGTAATCCTTAGGGAAAAATAAATTGATTCAAATTTTTAAAAATTAAAACTCAAGTGGTGTTCATTTGAATTTTTTCAGTTACTCTTGGATGTGTTTGTTGTAAAATTTATAAATTTTATATTTCACTTATTTACAAATAATTTTTTTTTTTTTTTTGCTGAATTCAAATAATTTATTATATGATTGCTTCTAATCGTTATAATATAAGTGGGTTCATACATGAGCTTAATATATAGCTGATTTAATAACAATTTTTTGTAATAATCACAAAAAATAACATTGTAAATTAAATTTAATTGTTCAATGGCCGTCAAGCCATAACGACTCCACCATTCAACTTAAAAATTTGTCAAAGGTCGTCGTCCACAACGACGACCAATGCCAACTCGTTTTCAACGTGGTCAGACGCACTACTTTGGTCATTTTTCTGAAACCTAAAATAAATTATATATTTTTTATTCAAAATACACTATTCACGTCAAAAGCTCCCCAATTGACTAGGTCGGAAAGAGGTGTTGAAAGATTTATTAGAAAATCGAATTATTGGAATTTTGAAAATCAAATTGTAAAAAAGAAAACTAAAATGCCATCAAAACGATGTCATTTTGGTTGATTTGGTTTGATTATTCCATGAGTACAAAACAACATTATGTTGTATCTAAGAATGTATTTTCCATGTAAATGTCAGATAATTTTTTTTTTTGTAAAAATTTAGGTCGCGTTTGTTTTTTGATTTAATGTTGAACCTAAATAGTTTTTAAGATAGTTCTTTGTTTTAAAATTTTCACTACTATTGTTTAGACTTTTTTAAAAAGTTATGAATAGAAAAAATGAAAAATATTTAGCTTTTTTCTATTCAAAAAAAGTCAGTTTTCACAAAAATAAGAAAAACTCAACAATTGTCCAATAAGCAGTTAAGAAGCAAGAATTCACACTACTAAAATGACAACGCCGAGGCTCGTGGAGGACGGTCCCATCCCGACTCGACTCATTTATTTATTTTAATTCCTAAACTTGTCTCATTTAAAAAAATTAAACGTATGGCTTTATGGGTGCACCTCAAACTCTCGCCCCGGGTTTATATTTTATTTTGTTTCTATTTTTTAATTTTTTAATTTTTATATTTGCTTTTTTATTCTATTATATTAAAATTATTATTTTCCATAAAAATAAAATATTATGAATTTTTATAAATTATTTATTAAAAAAAAACATTATAATAATAATTATTATTTATATTAAAGTATAAAATAAAATAATGTTAATTATTTTTAAAATATAATCTGGACTCGGGCTTATTATTACTGCTTTTGGCTACACGCAGGCTTCCACTTTTACTTTAGGGGCCCTAGGCTATTTTTGGGCTCCCATTATAAATATATATATATATATATATATATATATATATATATATATATATATAAGTTAAAATAAAATTTTTATTGAACAAATATATTCAACATTACATGTAAAAATTTATCGTAAGTTTATTGCATGCTACTTTAGATAAAAAATCAATAATTAAACTATTAAAATCAATTTGTGTACCCAAAGATATGTTTTTCAATGCATGCATACTAATCCATTCTAATCTTTTCTTGCGGACATTGTTGACGAAGGTATGATTTGATTAACTTCAACTTCAGAAACTTCTTCGCAGAGGCAACCGTAATCGTATACTAATAAGATTCTGTAAGTAATCCATACATTTGAAAAAATGTGAATCCATCATTTTCAAATACCTAACACTTCACCGCTTTTTGGTCTCCTTTTGATAAGACTTTCTCACAATCTTAAATGTAAAAATAACTCATCCCATAAATATCGAGTCCATGTTATGTCTAAAAACTTCGTTTATCACAACAAGATCAAACAATCATCATCTCGCACATTAACTTGTGTAAATCAATAAAACCAAAAATATCTTCATATTTTGAAATTGTTCAAATCTACTATTGAGTGAAGAAATAGCTTCGATCAATCTATATATAAGAAATAATCAACCTATAAGATTCTTCAGCTAAATATGCATCTCTTTCACTAGTATTTTCTTTCATCGCATCGCTTCTTTCTCAGAATAATACGTTTTTTCACAAATGTAGGTTCAATTTTCATCCGAAAGCAAAGAATTTCTTTAGCAATAATCTTATCGTATTCAAATCCGCTTTCTCTATAGGTCTCAAAGAAAGAAATAAGTGCTTTCAAATGACTAATAGCAAAGATCAATAACTACGCGCCTTTACTTCGCAACATTTTCGCCACTCTACACGGCAGATAAAATATTGTACCAAATAAATCCATGCCAAATAAGAATTCAAAATCCATGATATCTCGATTAATAAACTTTAGCATCCCCGCATGTTCAGATCATCACTTGTTTCCACCAAGTGAGCTTAAAGCAGCCTTAATTTCCAGAGTTTCAAATCTTATCGCTTAACACATTCAACTCGACTTTCCCAACGTGCTTCGTGATACGCTATGGTCAAACCTTTGCTAATATTCGCAAAATTTCCATCGTCAGGGTAAGATGAAAACAATATATATGCATCAAGACAATCTCCAAAAAAAAGATTTAAATCTTTTAGACAAGAATTCTCACATATCACAAAAGTGCAAGATTAAGACTATGACAACCACACTGCGGTAAAGCTCTCGATTTACTTCTACTTTTTTTTAGACACCTTTATGCTTTCCTTTCATATTCGAATCCATTATCATAACCTTGACCTCTTAAATCACCAATATCAAGTTCAAGTGTTCTTAAAGATTTATTAATTCATCATCAAATAATCCTTGTCCCGAGGTATCCCCACTTTCGTAAATCCTAAAAAGAACTCTTTCTACCTTAATCGGATTCTGCAGAGACATCCACACACTTAGGACAGGAGAGACGTTTGTTCTTCATGACTTATATCCTGTGTACAATCAAGTATAACTGAAAATATTTGCTTCTCTAACTTTTTAATAATCTCAACCATTATTTCACCCGCAACATAAGTATAAATTATTTTGAATTTTGTGACTAAGATAATGATAATGAATTTCCTTTTCCTCGAATCCGCCGAGGTGTTCTTTCATTATCGATCAAACTCCGCCAATCATTTCCTAATTCACCCAAGAAATTTCCATTATTTTCTTCATAAATTTTCTCAAGACTCACAAATGCCAAATTATTCTTGCAAAGAAAAGCTAACAACAGAAACTATTCTCACAAAAACTTGTCTCCCAATGTTTCTATCTTTTGTTGATTTGATCTTGTAATGCTTTATCAATTGTCAAATTCCTTTTGTAATCTCTCCTTTCTAGTTCAATCCATCTTCCTCATGTTCTCGCGATGTGCTCATTACTAGTTTCATGACTTTGAGCCTATAATCATATTTTTCTCAATCATTAGTTCCTTCATTAAGTTAATCAAAGTATTTCCTCGCTTTAAATAACTTACAACAAAAGCAAAATACTTTATCCAACGAAATTGAGTAAACCAACCATTTTTTGATAGTCTTCTCACCATTTGATAAATAACGAGTGTAATGTGTAGAAGAGAAATGCCTATTTTTCGAGTCCTGTGGAAAATTATCCACTTTTACTTTGAAGGACTCTTTTCTCACCAACATGTCTATTAAATTTCGACAATAATTTTCCAATTTCCCTGACCAGAATGCCTAGCCACAGTTAAAACAACATGTGTATCTAAATCATCTTATTGTTCATTCATATTTTCCTCCAAGTTATCATGTTGCTCATTCCTATTTTCCACATTCTTCAAAATTTCTTGTTCACAATCATCCAAATCTTCTTTATTTACTAAATTCTCCCCTCTTCATTAATATCTTTTTTCATCTTAAACCTTTCATATATTTCCTTGTCAACATTACTTGTATTACTAAGAAATTTTGTCCATACCCCACTTCAGATTGTAAAAACTCTTCGCTTTTTTCTTTTTCTTCTTTCTTTTTTCATATCCACACAAATACTTTCTAAGAGACATAATAACTCAATTCAATATCAATTCAAGATCAAACTTTAAATTAGATCAATAATGATAGAACTCGATGAGAGAATTTTGATAAATTTGATCAATCGAACACGTTCTTCTTTCTTCGCATTGAAACCCGCATAATAAAAATATGGGTGTCTCAATGTAATTATTATTTTTGATAAAAATATAAAATAATCAAATAAAAATATTGCTAAAAAATAAATAATAAATTATTATTACCTATGATCGACATCGAAGATTTTTGTTCGTTGAGTTTTTTATCACAAAAATGAGGAACTCTAATTTTTTTCGTAAAGAGAACCCTAATATTTTTAACTGAGAGAACTCGCATGCCGAAAGAGCGCTTTAACTTTTTTTAACAAAAATAAAAAGAAGTCATCTCATAAAGTAATCGGCAATTTGAAGGAGTTTGCAAAAAGACATATCATTTAATGAAGTGGGGCCCATGTGAGACTTCCTTTATTGTATTTAAAATGGGAGTCTTGTTTAGAGCTTTATTGCATTTAACGTGACTTTTTTTTAGAGCTGTTAACAACCAAATTTTTTATTATATTTAATTAATTATAAATTATAAATATATATAATATTTTATTATTTCAAAAAAGAGCCCACTATAAAGTGGGGCCCTAGGCAGCAGCCTACCCTGCCTATAGGCAGGGTCGACGCTGGTTCTTAGAGTGTTTGTTGCTCTCCCTCTGCTCTCTGGGTTCGCCCTTCCAAGTTCCAACTTAGAGGTGGCAATTCCGGCGGCTGTACCGGGCCGGCCCAACACCGGGCCAGGTTGAAATCATGTTGGGCCAAATTTTGCTCGATTTTTTCGGATCAAAAAATTAGCGGGTCAGACCAAATTGCCTTATAAGGAAATCGGCGGGTTAAGTCGAACCACACCTGGTCGAATGGGTCTCGACACTCAATTTCTTTGGCTTGGCTATTCCAACTCCCTGTATCTTCCAAAAATAAATAAAAATCTAAAAGCAAATTATTTTCAAGAAAATTTATTTTATATAAAAGGTTAAATAATAAATATTATTTTATTTGGCCCCTGAGTATCTTTTATATATTAAATTAGGTTATTAAGGTGATTTACTAAATTATCCTCAAATCAATGATTACATTCTTCAAAATCGATCCTCATTCGAGATCTATGATGGATTCTCGTGGAAAAAAAACTCTATAAACAATCGTATTCCTCGTGGTTTAAACCTCCGAGGCCATTGGTTGCTAAAAGTTACCTCAACCAACTCACCTACATACTATGTAAACTTGTTTACTTTGGTGTTCATTTATCGCCCATTACAAATAAATTGAAAATAATAATTTTATGTAAAAGGTTAAAAAGTAATTTTTCTTTTATTTATTTATATTATTTTTGACAATCAAACTCTTTCGTCCACATTAGGGCTGGAACCCATGATCCTATTTCCCTCCTTATGTCCTCCCATTTCCTATTAGAGCTCTACTAAACCATATGAGATAGGTATACTAGGCAATTGTGTTATTTTTTTAAAAATAGATGAAAAATAATTTCGATTGGGATTCGACCCGGCCAGATCGCGAGGATGAAAATTTCTCCTTACTCACACTCTCGTTTCACTTTTACTACTATTTTCAATTTTCAGTTCCATTGTCGTAAAAATTGATCACGACCATTGTTTTAAAAATTGAATTAAATCATTGATCGATAATCTTTTCGGTCCCGATTTAATTCGATTCAATCACGGTTCAATCATCGATTCGATCTCTAAATCATGAATCAATAATTTTTTTAACTGAATCGATTCAATTTTTAAAACATTGAACACGTGGTTTGTTAAGCACTCTGTGTATATAAAATGATTAAAATAATCCTCCGTGATCTAAGCCCATGTGCTTGGGTGGTTTGCTTGCCTGCACATGAGGGCAAGAAATGATTCTTATGCTTGTAATTTCAGACAATGCTTGACTTGTATTTTGTAGATGATCCCTTCAGATTTGCTATTGCAATGTGAAACGATCTCGCTATAACATAATAAATTCACTAGACCAATTGTGTTCGAGATATAAAAGTAATTATTTTTTCCAAAAGAATAACACATATGGATTACTTTTCAAAATAAACATCAAACTAATATTTTTGTTTCTTTTTTAAAACTGTATTCACTATGTTTTTGAAAATTAACCTTAAAACCGTAGTTACATAAAATGGCGATTTTCAAATCACAAAAAGATTGACTTTATAAGATTTTGAGTACAAATCTATATATGTATTAAAAAAATAAAAGAATTATTTTGGCTTTAAACTCAACATCATCACACATAAAGGACCACCCGCACGTTAATTAAATGACTGTTTAGACTCAGGATTGATCATATAATAACCAAAATCTTAACATCATCCTATAATCACCACAAATAATCATACCCAATGCTTCCATTTATGACCTTCTCTGAAGTCTGAACAATCCCACTAAAAGCAAACTGTAAAAAAGATACCTCAATTAGGATTTAGGAGAATACATTGAAGATCTAACTTTTAGGATTTAGTCAATGGTAGACGCTAACCTTTAAGGAGTTACACAATGTCAATAGAAACAAAGACAAGGCTACCGCTTCTGAGGGCCTCGCACCTTACGATATCACATTGGTTTCACAAGAAATTGTGAAGTTATACTTAAGCTTGAGAGGTTCTCCTACCCATCGCTCTCCATCTTCGACGCCTTCATTAGCTCGTACCTTGCTGCTAGTACTTCATCAGAGCCAATTCATAAATAAGAAATAACACTGGAATATATTTACCTGGCGTCCAAAGAGAGGTCCCGGGAAGTTTTATCCAAAGTGTAAGTCGTTCGTGGACGTCCAATTTCTCTAAAAGTGGGCAATGATACGATCCCATAAGAAACTGTGAAGTGGTACTTAACCTTAAAAGGTTTTCTTACCTATCAAGTTGATATTTTGGGTTGGGTTCTCCTATTAGGCTTAGGTACCTATCATTGCAAGCTTTCACCGAGGTTTTATTCATATCAGAAAGGGCCGCCAGTGGCTACCCGGTGCTCCAAGAGGGTCCGGGCGAGAGCTATCTCGGTGATAGCCGCCCACGAACATCCCGCTTCAGAACTCGGGCAATGATATGATCTCATGTACAGTTTATGAAGTGGTACTAACCTTAAGAGGTTTTCCAACCTATCATGCCTATTTCGACTGCCTCCTATTCGGGCCAGGTACCTATCACCTGAAACTAAATCTGGCATCAAAATTAGTGGTTCTTAAATGAAAAACAAACAAATTCGCCCAACTCCGGTATTACCGTATAAGGTAATGAGTTTCTTGTGGTACTCATCCTTGCTAAAACCATTAATAAATTCATCAACGTACATGCTCCAAAATAAAAATAACATGAAGTTCAAAATTTTAAGGGTAGCAGGTGCGGACTCCGTATGTTTAACACTAAGCATGCCTCTTTCACCGTGATAGTTTGAGCTAGGATGATATCTAGAATGTGGCACAAATATCTTATTACGGCCTCGAATCCTTTGAAATTCACCGAACTCCCAACAGCAATGATACTCAAGGCGTAGAAACGAAGGTACAAGATTCGTGATACTCCTGCAAAATATATCCTACTGGAAAAGGGATTCGCTGCTCTTCTCTTTTGTCATAAGATTTAACAGACAAATGGTGCTCGAACAAAGATGCCATCTCAATCAGAATACAACCGTAAATTAGCCATCAAAGAACAAAATCACTTTTTGAATAAAAGACTATTGTGAGACATAGGCCTTTTTGACAACACATAGCATAAGGAGACTAGATCGCCAAGCTTATCTTCCAAGTACCGTATAGCGTCATATATGTATATATTTTTTCATAAAGAAGAAGTTTTGCAATAACACCATTTAATAAGTATGCAAACTTAAAACTATAGAATTGGGGATATTGTAACTGCGTGAAATCTGCCTGTATCAACAGATCAACACACAAAGTCAAGCTTCGTTTACATTCACCCAAAATACTCTCCTCATAACAAATGTGAAATGAAGATAATAAATTTGCATTCTAATTCAGGGTCACGGAGGGTACTGCGAAACAGATTCTCATGAGCCCGCAGCCAGAGATTATGCTACTAATTCTCGAGTAATAAGAGACAAGCATGCATCGACAAAATGTAAAACTCAAGAACTGCGGACGCAAGCAATGTGACCGAATTTGCATGCACATGTCAGATAGTCAACATAGCAATGAAGTAAAAGCATGAATGCTCATTACATAGATGGTGGGTCCACTTGCATGTCAGAGGGTCCCTCGTGGAACTATTATAAGATAAAAATGTACAAGTAATAACATATCATTACGAAAAAGAAAATAAAATGAAGTATCAAGTCGAAGGCAAATGACTATTATGAACAAATAATAATAATAATAACCACTTTATATTAGAAATGGGAAACATATTACACATACTCCAAAACCAAGGCATAAGCATATGCATTATAAACTTTAAGCATGAGGGGGATACAAACAATTATTCCTAAGCAATTTTCTTTAGCCCGGCTTTACTACCACATCCAAACAAGCCCCCTCAAGATATCGCTATTTTCGCATTTTTCTTTATGCTCTTAGACGTAATTTGAGGCATTGCTGTAACACCGACTATACAATTCCAGGCCATCTGCTCAAACTCCTCAAGATGTAGGATTATTTCGGTATGTCTCTTTTCTATCTTCTTTTAGTGGAGGCAACTTACATATTATAATATATGCTATATACGAAGATGAAGGAATTCTCATTTTTATAGATTGCTCATTTTTCAGGATTTTGTTTTTCCTATTAAATAATAAATAAATAAGAAATACTAACAATGAAAAGGAGATTCTGCATCTAGCAATCAAACAAATGAAAGACAAGTCATATAAGCCAATAATGTATCATTCTATTATTGCACATTAACTTTTATACCGCTTAACGCGCGCCGCGCCTTTATTCCCGCATTTTCCCACCAAAGACATTGGGTAAAGCTCGTGAGTAATCATAAAAGGAATAGACATAAACGCCTTAAAGGCAGAGAATAAATAGTTTGTTATTCAAGAACTTGGAGATGAGAAAACAACACAATAAGGGGAGAAAAAGAAATCGAAATCGTAATTTCACAAACTAAGCCTACTGGGTTGAATCAGAAGAGAACGGCAAAGCATACCTCTACCGAGGAAAAAAGGCTCAAGACCAAAGTTTTAGTAAGGTGTGCACAACAGCACTTACCCGATCCATATCCTCACAAGTCAGACACCAACATGCATGGAACCTTCCAACATTATAAAGAAAAATACATCAATTTTTATCGAAAATCAAATATGGCAAAATATGGGAGACACAAACAATAGAACATATTATCAAATACCACCAATGTAGTTTTAAATAATGAGCAAGTGTTTATTCGTGAGTGGTTTGTCAATATTTAGTAATGCAAATCCGAACTAAACTGGTTGGGAGAATTATGGCCAGAAGTCAATCCCAAACAACCAACAACCCCTCCCTCCCTCCCTGCACATAGACACACAACCCATCCTTTCATGAAACAGGTCACTTACATATAAATATTAGATATGTTTTCCATACAAGTTTCAAAGAATCCAATGTTAATAATATAATAATGTCATGGGAGATCATTCTCCACATAGAAAATAACTGAAATGATCCATCATGATCCATGCCCACATATCCATTGAAAGTTAGAGATGTGTCAGTCCAATTGATGATTAAACTATCTTTTTCAATCTATCCAATAATCTCACAATTTCCTGTTAAGTAACTATATGTCATAATTTGAATACAGATAGAATTTTCTTATTTACACCCTTCAATTGACTTTCCCAACAATATTTCAGCCTTCCATCACAACATCCCTTCTTAAAATATATCGCCAACAAGAGTTAAAGTCGTCACGGATAGGCCGCCGTTAATCCCACGTGATGTTTTAAAAATGGCAATTTATCAATCACAAACAGCAGATGGTTGTAACCGCGAACAGGTTCGCCATGTCGTTACGTTATGCGTGCCACGCCAAGATCGAACTGACGTGATTGAACCGATCCATCATTTCACGAATGGTCAAGAACGGCCTTCGTTAACAATCAATTGGTCGACAACCATCCGCATTAACAGGTACTCGTTTCACCATTTAGCAACGCGGATTCATGCGCGGAAGTATCACTTCATCATCCAAAACAACATGATTATCAGATTATGTCGCCACATGAAAACATGGTCACCAAGAAGGGAATGAACGCACGCTTCAACAACCCGGCCCGGCGCGGTCAGAAAGTTTACAGCCACTGAGATGGATAACGCCCAAGATGCATCGAATAAGAAGACTTGTTTCAAACAATCACATCAGGTCATGTTAACTAAAGCAGTCGTAGAGGGGAAATGATGATTTAAAAATAATACATGATAGAGATCCCAGAGAAAATAGTTTTAGAGAAAGTACCCTGATCGCTGACAATTTTATAAGAGGAAATAACGTATGACAACATACTTAGCTTTCTACAAACATACGCTTATTGTTTTTGAGACAGAGAAGAGTTTTAAATATGACCAAAGCTCTAAATGAGAAGCTCGACTAAAATGATTAATGTTCTCCGCCATGGTCGCTACCAACAAACCCATTTTATTCGTGTCTGCATCGACTGCTATGTACGATGAGCTAGCATCATAACCGCATGACCTGCTATAATGGAGTCGGGAATATACTCAACTGTAAGCACAAGATTTTCATAAGTAGAAAACATCAACTCATGAAACTAGATCCGACATTTCATAATGTCATGAACCGCATGTACGCATGGCGCGCATTTCGATAGTAAGTTACCGAATCAACAGAAGAAATATATTCAACTCCGCACATGATCTATCAAGCGCACTTCAGACGCTGGGATCACACGTAATTAATCATCCATACATTCCATGCATGGGCGCAAAAATGGGGCAATAAACTAACATGACCAAATAATAAAAGAAAAGCATTTCAAAGAAAAGTAGAAAACCCATTAGATTTTGTGAATGTATTGATATCATACCACGCCCAATACACAAAATTGCTTGATATTTCTGTGACTTCCCAAGCCTTTCTTCAAAGAATAACACTAACTTCAAAACTTCCAGAACCCACACACAACCCGAGAGGAAAAACAAAATGATATAAAAGCTTCCCAAAACGCACTGGCACGAAAATTAAGATTCCAGAAAGTTTAAATATCGAAGATATGAAATTCAAATTTTTTCTCATTTTCGTTCAAAGGTCTATCAATGAATTGATCCCCAAACAATCACCCATCACCTGTGTTTCTTTCGTAACAATGAAAAACCAAAATGTGCTTTCAACATGAAGAGTCCCCGATATTTGCAAGCTTGCAACCGTGTCCACGATCTTGTTTCCCTCATTATCCAACCTTTAGATTGCCCATAATAATACCATGGATACCATGCCAAATACTGGGAGGATGGTGCATTGAAACAATGAGATCCTCTCAACTATCTCGATGCATGTAAAGGCATCAATCGCACTGAAACAGGTCAGAAACTCAACTTCAAGAAAACAAGCCGAGTTCAACAATACACCATTAAGAGGAGATGCCAAAGTAACTAAAAAATCGTTAAGAAGAACATTCAATGCAACAAGAAACAGTTGATAATAATAATAGACAACACAAATATACACATCCACAGCACCAATAACAAATAAGAAATGTTCTATTCTGGGCAGTAGGTAATATCACATCTATGTCTTCTTCTCTAACTCGAATATCTCTTGAAATTTTCAAAGCCCCCCCAACGCCAGCCTCGCCACAACCCTCATTAAACCGCTACAACCTTGAGAGTGAAAATAGTATTGTAATCAAATTTCAACAATGAGACCAATCACATAAGCATTAAAAAGAACAACCAATGTGCTATATATAAAATATTAAAATAATCCTAACAGCGTATCTCATGCTTAACTAAGCTCTAAAAATCAAAAACCAAAAGAGAAAAAATAAGAAGCTAAACTAAAAACTGAAGACTTCAATACCCTAAGAAATTTTAATTTTTTTAAAAAACGCTTTCCTCTTTAAACCTGAGCATTTCTGCCATTCGCATGAATTTTGGAAAGATCAAAAGAAGGAAAGAAAGAAATCCCGAAAAAGTCTGTAGGAATAGAAATTTGAATCTTCCTTGTTTTGTCTATATGTGAGAATTGAAGAAAGGGTAGAAAATACTCGGGTCACTTATTTTACCGCCACCTTTTTCTTCCCTTCTTCCCTTTCATTAAAGTTCCAAGATCAATAGCAATGGCTAATTACAAAGGGTTAAGGTCAAAGACAGAATAAATGAGCAATGCAAATAATGTGATCTCGTATCCGAATTGGCCCCCATTCGTCTACGATAGCACGTTGTAGTTTTCGGGCATGATCAGCTTCCTTCTCTCTTTTTTTTTTTTTTTATGAATTGAAGTGTTGAGGGCTACCAAAACCAAACATGTTTCAACTTTTCCCCAAAAAATAACCATGAAGGGTACTTCAAGATACATACTTTGTACCGTGTGTCGATCAATAAATTTAAAATGCATCAGAAGCGTTGTGGGTATCATGAAATCCGCAAGCATATGCGTAAGAAAAACTAAACGCAAAGAGGTAGGAATAGAGAACCGACCACGCCAAGACCTTCGCCGTAAGAGATCCCATCAGACGCCTAACACCATAGCCAGGGCCAAACGAAGTCACGATCCTAAACTCAATTGCAACTCGCCAAATCGTAACATCGAATACGCATTCCGGCCACCGAAAGTAAATTCCTCGCTTCGCTGCCAAGAAAAACAACTAAAACAAAAAATTATGAACATCAGGGAAGCCATAAAACCTGCACAAGACAAAACCAGTGACAATCCAAAATGAAGTGAGGAACGAGAGAAGCGGCTCAGAAGATGTATGAAATGGATGGACGATTCGGGGAGAAGTTTTAGATGAGCGAAGGTGGAGGCTGAAGATGTCGAAAGCGCCAGCAGTGATGCCATTCTAACACAGAGGAGATGAGAGCACTATTCGCCGCTTCGATACGAGGAAGAAAAGCCCCAGTTGGTTTACACCGATTAGCGAAGGAGACTTATATACAACAAATATACTTGAAAATTCAGAGTCATGGAAAATAGTTTTTTTCCAAAACAGGTCAATATGTTTAAAAATACAGTATATTTTTAAAAGAATAATTCAAATAGTGGCCTTTGGCTAAGAAGTACGAGTCTCATGTTTGAGTCATAATAGAGATAATTTACTATCTTAAAACTATATTATATTAGAAAAACTCAAAATAGCTCGTCATGTCTAGCTCATGTGGGTAAAGCACTAACGTTTCAAATAGGGATGACACAAGGAAGGGAGGGGCCTCGGTTCGTGTCTCAAGGGATAATTTACTATATTGTAACTGGGTTGAGTGCTCAATGTTTCAAATAGGTAGGGCTTAGGAAGGGAAGAGCCTCATGTTCGAGTCCTATGGGACAATTTTCTACATTGTAACCGGATATTTTTAGCATTTCAAATAGGTAAGGCACAGGTTCAAGTCTTCGAGAATAATTCTACTATATTGTAACCGGTAGAGCACTTAATGCTTCTCAAATTGGTAGGCTAGAAGGGAGGAGCCATGGTCTGAAATATAGGACATGTATTACATTATAACTAGGTAGAGCGCTCAACGTTTTGAATAGGTAGAGCATGGGTTCAAGTCCCAATAAACAATTTACTACATTGTAACTTGGTAAATCGCTCAATGTTTCAAATAGGTATGGCATAAGGAAGGGAGGGGCCCCGAGTTTGAGTATCTGGGGACAATTTACCACATTATAACTAGGTAGAGCGCTAAACATTTCAAATAGATTCTAGTCCAAAGAGACAGATTACTACCTTGTAATTGGGTATAGCGTTCAATGTTTCAAATAGGTAGGGATTAGGAAGCGGACGAGCCCCAGAGTCATAGGAAATAGTTTACTACATTGTAACTCGGATGAAGATCAACATTTCAAATAAGTAGTATATAAGTTCGAAACCCAAAAGATAGAATACTACATTATAATTAGGTGTAGAGCACTCAATTTTCAAATGTTGACAGAAGGGGGAGCCCCTGCGTTCAAGTCTCAATGGATAGCTCCACACATCAGAATCGTAGAGAGCACTCAACATTTAAAATAGGTAAGGCATAGGTTCGAGTCCCAATGGATAGTTTACTACGTTGTAACTGGGTAGAGCACTCAACATTTAAAATAGGTAGGGCATAGGTTCGAGTCCCAAAATACAGATTACTACATTTTAAATAGGTAGGAGCATAGGGAAATGAGGGACTCGAGTATAAGGGGACAATTTACTATATTATAATTGAGTAGAACGCTCAAGCCTCAATGTTTCAAATCGGTAGAGCATAGTGAAGGAGGGAGCCCTGCATTTGAACTGGCGAGAAGCATCGCATTGTAACTATAAATTTATAAAAAAATTATAAAAATAAAAATAAAATAAAATCAATGTTTAAAAGTAAATACAACTAGCCAACGTTCTTTCCTTCATCCTCTCTCTTCTTCATGCCCTAACCTCAAATCCAATGATCAAATGCTAGCTGGGAAGAAGTACACCACCACTTTCCTAGCTTGCCGTAACTCCTCCTACAAATTGGCCAAACCGGAGGCCGTTTTTTTCCTATTTTTCTTCAGGATGATTTTTCTCGTTTTCTTCCATTTTTACTAACGGAAAATTTCCAAAACGCTCCTTCACTGGGAGGACATTTTTGTGAATAAAATAATCTTCTCGTCTCACTCCGCACATTGCCCTCTCTCTTCCAACTGAACCCAAATTTCATCACATATATGGAAATTTCTCCCATTCTAAATACCTTTTGCATATTTCTTTCCAAATCCACTGAAACTATGACAATCAGAGACAATAATATTAGATAGATGGGAAATAGAAGTACGTGATAGTAGATAGTAATCTATCTCGATTCTCTATTTTCTATGTGATAGTAGATAAAGGAAGAAGTGGCCTTTGGGGGAATTTTCGATGCAATGCTTTCGGCAGCCTTTTCCCTGATCCCTCCTATTTCGCCTCAGCTTGATTTCTTTCCAAACAATCCTTTATTATGTGGAAGTGAGGTCTGAGAAATAGGGTCAAGTTAGTGTGTTTCTCGGGCAAGAGGCTACTCAGGTAGGTGCATACGAGTCAGTCTCAAGCCTTCTTTAAATGTTTAGGTTTTCGATCAATGCCACCTCTAGGTGGACTTTGGATCGATCTATTTTTATTTGTTGTGGCATTAAACATGGGGAAAAAAATCTTTTTTATAGTAGAAGGTCCTCGATGTTATTCCCTCTATTTTTTACTCCTCTCTATTTTGATGACTCGAGAGAGGCTCCTCCTCGTTAAACCATATTAAAATTTAATGGAAGGGTCTCAAGATATTTCTGTTTTCTACATATTCTATCAAATTGGTACAAAAATAAAATTTAATATGATATTCATGCTTAGTTGAAACTTGTATCAAATACCCTGTTGATGTGACTTTGGTGTATGAACTCAATCAAGTCTTTCTGAAAATTTGAATGGTAATAATTTTCTGATATATTAGGAGATAAAAAGGTGTTGAGATAAGATATTGCAATCTTAATTGATGAGGCCACTTAATGCTAAGCTATACTAAGTGAGAACACGCAAGAGGTGTGCCGAGATGTCTTTGTCGGGCCGTCGAATGGCACAAGAATGGGTATTTGTATTGCTAAGAAGTAAGATGCACCTTTGCTACGTGGATCATTAAAATCAAACCAAGATCCCGCTGTCATTGTGAGTTTAGCTTCTGGGCACATGGTCTCGGGCCCTCGTTGATCGTTGGAACCAAAATTTTGTATGTCAGACTTCAAAGTTAAACAAAAAATCGCTCCTTGATCAAAAGCAATCGGCGCTAATCAGCCATTTTTTTAACTTTTTTTTATTTTTGAAAGACAAGGAGAACCGATTGCTTACTACATGGTTCAACCCGCTGCAGGTTTTAAAACTGATGTGTATCATGGATTCCTCGATGGTTTCCCATCATGTGCCAAACATTCTTTGCTTCTTTTCGCCTATTTTCCTCATAGATACATCACATATAGTGAAGGCTTTTAGTGTGAGGATAGGTTTCTTTGCTACATCGATTTTCCAAGTACGGTTATGATGTTTAAAAAACAAGGTTATTTAACTAAGCGGCAAATTAAACGTGGGGGAGAAGGACTATTGGTGCCTAGTACTATTATATGTATTGGTTTGATGCAGGAACTAGGTAGAACCGCATCTTTAGTGAGTTGGTCATGTTTAATACCAACTCAATCCACCCTTAAGGACGTGGGCTCTGCTCTTTAGAACTAGATACTTGATCATGATTCAGTAAGGTTGTTTGGGATGTTCAAATTAGATGTAAATAAGGAAGAAAACATCTGGATAAATCAGTGAAGTATTGTTGATTTATCGAATTGTTGGATGACTTGACATAATAAGTGGGAGTCAATATCCCTATCAAAAAAAAAAAAGTGGGGGTCGATTATCTCCTTTTAAAATTTCGGGAAAAGTTTTCCTTTGTTTACTTGATAAGTTGGTATTATCACGGATATTTTACCAGGAATCGGCAATATACGGATATATTAACAAACTATTGGTATTATCATGATTATTTTGATGTCACATTTGTACTTACTGGCGGGCAATTACTTTCCCTATCCTTCCCGATTTCGGTTATTTTACTTTGTGCTTGTGATGGAAAACACACGGGACTGCACCGGATAACTTATTATTGAATTTTTTTTTTTAATCTTTTGTTAGCTTATATATGTCATGTTTGCTCCTCGACTGATTAATTTTTTTGGTGATCCTCACACAGATAATGGCATCGGTCCTTAGAGTTCCCGCAAAGATATTTCAATAAGATAATCCCACATTATTTTACGGAGGCGAGAAAGACCAGAGCCGTCTTTGCTTTGTTATACGGCGGTGCGAAGCGAGTTACATTTTGGAAGGCGGAAGTTACGCGGCCGGATATCGTCGGGTCGGCCCGCAATCCGGCATCTAGAAAGCCTTGGCTAGTTTTTAACATCTCGGCCTTCAATCATGGTAACACGGATTGATGTATGAATGCATTCTTTCACTCTTTCGTGGTTTATAAGGAGACTACTTTTTCCCCCTCAACTGAGAAATCCTTTCCACATTTACACAAATAAAAAAAAAAAATGTGAAAGGACCAGGTGGGTGAACCTCGATATGTTGACGAGACACATTGCATTGATATAGTATCACATGGGATTATACAATATAAAGCAACTTGCCACTCCATAGGGTTTGATGAGATCAGCAAAAATAGGTGAAATCATGGCTCCTCTCTTTGCTATCAGGCCATTCGATTTTTCACACCAAATGACATCGGAGCTGAATAGTACTGAGAGGAATGTCCTTGAATGTTTATGTGGAAGAGTCCCAAAATGATAAATAGAACTAAATTGGTGCCTGTAGCATCATTGAAGCCCTTGCTTAACCTTAGAAATTGTTGCATTTCTTTCCTGCCACACAAACCTAAATGCAGTGAGCAAAAGTGTGATATTGCGTGTCTATAGTTTCAAACTATTAGGGTAAGACCTTATCAGTCACATGTATATCATTTGGTATTTTTTTTTCTGCTGGGTAAGTACTTGTTGGAAAAATTGAAGTGCGTTTTTTTGGCATTTGGATTAGTGGTTTTTATGTTGAATTACATTTTAGTTTAGCAGTTTGGTCGAATCTAATGTGAGATGGCAGGGGCCTAGCTAGCCTATTCATTGTTTCTGTCTCTGTTTGTAAACTGAAATTAGTTTCTCCTCGTATTTTACACTTTTGTTGGTGTATTGTATAGATTTCAGATTAGAAAGGCTCATTTCCCCATGATTTACTTGATCGGTATGAGGCAATTTGTGCATTTATGTAATGTAATTGACTGTCTTCTTTATGTGGTTTATATCTTCGCTTTTTTTTTTTTTTTGTCATGTCGGTTCCACACAAACAATTTAGAATGGAATGACCATGGGGTACTATAGGCATTTTGTTTGTTATAGTTGAGTAATTATGGGTTTTTACAAGGAATTAAGAACAATTACCATCAAGCCATTGATGTAAGGCACAGATGGAGACATTATGAAATTCTATATTTACCACGATTAAGATCCTTATGCATTTAACGAGGAATCTCTTGTTAACAAATTAGATCATTATCCTGTAGCTAATTCTCCGGTTGCATTGCTTGGTAGTGTCATTAATTTGCCCTAATTATATGGTTTCCTCCTTTTTCATTGGTTTTAGAAATGTGTTTAGTCCGTCTGATGACCGCTTGATTTACGGATGAGAATTTGGAGTTTTTGTTTGTTCGATAAGTATAGTAGATGTGCATCTCCTTCTTTGTGGATTCTGTGATCTTTGCGGGTGAATGGTTGTAATGGGAAAATGGGGAGGATGTTATCCAAGCGGGTGTTTACTGGCTGGACTTCACCAATTCTATATCATTTAGTAGTCTGGGAGGAATGCGGAGCAAGCTGTGAAGTGTGTGGAAAAGAGATTAAGTTGCATGATCATACGGGAGGAAAGCATTCTTGCTTCCATAGTCGATGAATATCGGAATTTGATTGTAGTGGACTATACGATTACTGATGGATTAGATAGTAAATATTCATAGTTTTTTCTATATCGGTGAAAACAAATAGATTTTAGTTTTATATATTTGTCTTAAGAGAGAAGCCTTTAGTAATAGCTTAGATTCGAAAAAAGAAAAGAAAAGAAAAAAGAATAAGCTATTGTATACCCATTACATTTGGTTTGTTTCATTTATAATTTTGCATTAGTAAGATAAGCAAAATAACTATTTACACCATAGTATCTAGAGATGACATTCTCTATTTTGTTGGTCTCAGTTATCTCCTTAACAGGATAAAAATTGTATATTATTGTATGCATTGGTATGGATAGGAGCATTGAGCCCCCACACCCCTCGGCCCCTTTTTTGGTGATAGGAAAATTGTGAATGTATATCAAAGAAGCCTTAGTAAAGGTGCGGCAATGTTAAGAGAAAACAAGTTGTCACCAGGGATGCACTCTAACCAAGTTTTCCTTATTTTGACATGTAACATCAATTAGGTATTATCCATCCATTCCTCTTAAGTTGATCAATTGTTAGATCCAACCTCAGTACCTACGGATTACAAACCATGTTAGGGGAAAGGCTTACTTCTCATGCTAAAGAATGGTGGAAAGCACAAGAAGGCGGCGCTTCCGCCAGGCTCTTGTTTGGAATCCATGGAAACCTGTGAAGATTGAGCATTGGAGCCTTTTACTAAAGAGAATGAGGATTTGAGGATACAAGGTATGTCAATGTATATCATGGCACTAGAAACTTGAGAAATACTCTGTATGTGATAACTTTTAATCTTAGAGGACTCAAAAATATATATGTTTAAGCTAGCATGTTTAGTTTTATAATTTTCACGAGTTCTGAAGCAACAATTTATTTGTAGGAATCTCATTTACTAGATTCACTACCACATGGTGGAACTTAATTAACTTCCTTAAAATGAAAGAGGAGATCTAGGAATGATGAACTAGAATCCTCGAACTTTTGTCTCGCACAATGTCCAATTTGTTCAAAATTTTTAAGTGAATACGTAGAAGTGCATATTTACATTTTCTAAGACCTTATAGATTAAGGTCATGGATATAACATTTAGAACGAAAGGAAAAATAAGCTACGGATTATGACATTTCACTAAAGATCTAATTTTTTTGAGTTTATTATGTTGAATGTTTGTTGCTCTTGTTACATGTTATGCAGATAATGCGAGCTATATTGCAAAGTTGGTGTGCCCTTTGTAATAGAACCCGCAGGGCGAGAAGGGAGCGGCTATAAGGCGTAGAAGATTCAAATGTTTATGCGGAGTCATATCCCCACAAATGGGAAAACGGTGATCGAATACAATAGCCTCAAATTGGCCATAAAGCGGTGTTACATTGTGGTTAATTTGCACGAGTCTCAATTGATCTTTATCATCTAAAAAAATGGAAAAAGAAAGAAAGAGTCACTGATGATCTTTGTTTTCTTTGTTTGTTCGAGTAGTAGCATTTCTTCTTTGCTTGTAAATCATAGTGAGAGCAATTTCCTAGAGCTTTTTCTAGGTATTCTTTACAGGTAATTTTATTTTTTATTTATTTTCTGGAGAAATTCTTAAATGCTCCAGGTAAAGCTCAAAAACAAAAACAAACTTAAGAATAAGAAAAGGACCATGAGATATCCATCCTCAGAGCTTTACTCCGACCCCACTCTTGAGGCCTTTCATATATCTGGCTTTCCAATGAAAACACAAATTATAAGTGTTAAGACCCGATCTAAAGATTGATGAAAGAACATTTCAAGCTTAAGTACCACATCGTATCACAACAAGAACCAAGGAAATAATTCTTTGTCGAAATATAAATGAATGAATTTAAGCAATAATTATTATTTCATTCCAACTTGTGTCTCCAGCTTCCTGTTCCATACATACCATGAGTTATGAGTAGGATTTTTCTACTAGAATCATTTGGAGATTCCCCTTCTTCCTTTCTTCAACACCTGTGGTTTGGCCAATGTTAATGTGTCCATAGAACAACACTTCGATGCTGTTAAGGGAATAGAGAGCAGCATGCTTAATGATCCAGAAGAAACATCAAGACAAATCAGTCATGGAGTGATGCCCCCAAAATAATCTTTTAAGAAAAAAATTCTCAAATTAACACGTGTTTGAAATAATGTTGGTAGTCTTTTATTACCACATCATCAAAACCGTAATCGATGATTACGATTTTAAATTTCTTCAAAAAAATTAAAACTCGAAAGTTCAAGCCTTCATTTGCTCTTTAGCACTCCCCACAATTCGAAAAGTGGCCTTCATTTGCTCTAACGCATTACTATAAAGTATAAACTATATTAATAATCGAGCTCATCCCTCAGGACAAGCAGCCCTTGTCGTCACCAACAACAGTTTTAAAATTGTAATCAACAATCATGGTTTTAATTTTAAGCCTAAAATCATAATTGGTAAATATGATTTTAATTAAAAAATATATTACTTAATACGGTTTGATGATGTAGCAACTAAAAAAAGCCCAATTTTGGCATTATTTTGGCTTGTCTTTGTTAATTACTTTTTTTGAATTATTTTGGGGACAAAACTCTCGGTCAGTCTATCATAAGGGGCAAATAGGGATGGAAGAGACCAGTAAAGAAGCCAAGACCTAGTCTCTCCCCTTTAGCCACCTCTGGGTTGAGTACTCCCACCAATATATCCCAACGAAAAGGTCTCCCCACTTTGTCATTTATGAGATAGAATCCATTCCTCACCTGTGTCCACATAATTCATATAAAGCGGTTCAATGCTAATGCTAATGAGAAGAATAATTTCATTGGGACAAGCATTTGAATGAACATGTGTGATGCGATCTAGAGGCCCCCCAAAGCTAGGTGCTCTTCCTACTCATCGTGGTAGAGACCATTTGGAACAGAAAATCTTGAGCTACATTTGATTGAAAAGTATGGAGAAAAAATAGAGAAATTTTGGAGGAAATATAAAATAAGTTTAAACTTAATAGAATTAATTTATATCTTTGTGAGAACTCATTTTATTTGTTTCTCTCTATTATATAATAACTAAGAAATTTATATATGTAAAATTTTGAAGAATTTTAATTATATTTGATTTTCTTTTATATTTTCAGCAAAATTAAAACCCAAAAGCAGCCCAGAAAAAATAATTTTCCTTACAAAATTTTCTTTTCCTTGGTAACCCAAGCTCAATAAAAGAACCTAACTTAAAAGACCGGCCTAATAGATAAGAGAATCACTCAAGCTTAAGTACCATTTCATAATTTCTTTTGGTACCATCTTCCTACTCCTTATTTGTCATGGCGAAGTAAGGAGCCATGGCGGAGTCATTCATTTTTCCGATGTAGAGTTAACTGAATGGTAAGCCCATTGTTATCTCAAATACAAAATCTTCAATCTATCAAAACACAATTTTGGAACTCCATGCTAGTGGAAGATTGCTTGTGATGGGTCATTTAGTAAATTGGTTGCAAGCACAAAAATCATAGCAGTTGACTATACTTATATTGATGGAGATGCTGAGACTAAAATAGTGAGAAAAATAGAAAAGAAAAGTGAAAGGAAAAAAAGAATTTGAAGGAAAATATAAACACAATAAATTAATTACATATGTTTTATTAGGCTTCTTTTTATTTGTTTATCTACATAATATAAGGACTAAGAAATTTAAAATATATATAAAATTTGAAGAATTTTGATTATATTTGATTTTCTTTTATATATAACATTTTTTCTTTTTTCATAGCAAAACTTATAGAAAGTAAATTTTCGATTAATGTATCTCGGGAGGTGACGGTGCCCTACGTGAAGTTTAAAGTAAAAGGCACAAATACCTCATCAAAGTCTTTAATGCCTCCACGCCAAATGTGTGATGCGAGTAAAGGAATCTTAATGCCTGTAAAGAAAAATGTACCCATATTAACAAAAAAGTATTATCTCATTTTGTGAAACAAAGATTTAACATTAGAAACATTTTCAAGCAAACACAAACAGGCGGAATCGCATCCAATTGCAAGTTGGCGCCGCTCACCTTAACCAATGCATGCGCATTTGAAAACTTGTGAAAGCATCTTCAACCATTTGGAAGTAACGATTGGCTATTCCGGTTGTCAAGGCAGGTGAGGAATTTATGATATGACCAACAATTGTATATTTAGAAATAAATGGGATGAGCAGGAGAAAACATTGTAAGATTAATGACACAAACAAGTAAATTTTATTCCAAAACCGAGGGAACCATAGTTGTCAAGAGCATGTAAAGCTCGAGAGCCACCACTCGATGTGGCAGCACCTCTCCTTAAGCATTTTCAAGTTTTTTTTTTCCTTTTTCTTCTTCTTCTCCATTTTCTTTGTTGTTGGGCTGCGCAGAGAAGCCCTAGGGCTTTTTTTGTAATATCGTTTTAGTCTCATATTTTTTTCAAAACGATGTCATTTTGGATAAGTTATTTTTAACTTATCCAAAACAACATCCTTTTGAGTTGTACCTTGAGTAAAAAAAAGACCTCTAGTGCACCAAAACAACGTCATTTTGACCCAAGGTGCCTGATTTTCAAGATTTCAACCCCTCGGCCCATTGTAGTATGATCCCTAGCCGCCATGTTTCCAGCTCGAAAAAACCTAACCTTGTATAATCTCTATAAGAGGAGAAGCAAAAAAATAAGCTGTGTTTGAAATGCCCGGAAAGTCATAAAAAAATAGAAAACAACCATCACAAAATATATATTTGACAAATGGCGCACCTCACTTATAAAATGCAACGTCTCGAGTGCGCGCTATATACGCCTCGAAAATGTGAGGCTTTGCCCCTCAAATAACCTTTGGGAGGCAGCATTTCTATGGATTCAATGTTATCTGGGCATTTTAATGAGCTATGCTTTAAACTAAGCATTTCAATGACTATTGTTCACCACCACGAGGGGAAGTAGAAAGTTTAAAAGAATTGGAGGAGTCACTGTGAGACGGCAAGCCATTGAATTGTAGTTTTTAATTTCGGGATCTCCTCGAAAGCACCACAGCCCGATTCCACGTCACTACACCAACATCATATTGATGTTCCGAGAGGGAGCCACCAGCACTGTGAGAATTCCGTCTTGCTCGTCCCCATATGTATTCCTTAGTTTGTTACTTGAAACATAAGGAGCTTCTGTAACTATAGGAAAGCAAAAACCATTCCCAAACAAGCAAGTTAGCAATGACAAGCGACCATCAATGCCTGAAACCAAACATTGTCCTATGTCAATGGAAGACTGCCATGAGCATATATTTGTCACATTAATTACCGCAAACACACAAACAAACATGGTAGTTATTATTGTAAAATCATAAAGCATCATAGTTTTAAAGGCGCCAGACACAAAGTGAAAACTTAGAGCCTTGGCGCGAGCACCTAAAGTGAGGATTTTTGTGAAGTGAAATATGAGCTTATATGCACAACAATTTTATAAAATATGATTATATTAATTTAAAAGAGTAAAAGATTCCTAATATTTTGAAAAATTCAATGAAAAAGTAGTGAAAATTTTTCAATATATAATTAGAAATTTCAAGAATAAAAGTGTTTTTAAGCGTTATAATTAACATCAGGCCATATCTTGATTAAGACACATGTGTTGGAAGGTGAGGTTGGAGTGGTCGTGCCTTGAGCCTAGGCGCACCCCTTTTAAAACTAACTAAAGCATACAAAAAAGTGTTTCAAAAAATAACAAAAACTAGATATTAGAGAAATCACCCCCACCGAACAATTGCTCCTAGAGATGCTGTCAGAACCTTGAATCCCTTGATCGGTGAAAGGCCCACAGGTCCATCACCTTTAAGCGATCGATCTGCGACATTTGGATTGATAAAAAAGCCACGAATGCCTTGTTATTTCCACATTGAAACGAAAAGGCTGTGGTGATACTTTCTTGAATATTAAAAGAAACTATACAAAAATAATAATTTGTACAAATGGGACCTGCATAACAAACAACCAAATTCATGTAACAGCAGATACTTAAATTTGGGAAACAAATAATGAAACTATGGGAAAATATTGCGGGCATGCTAACCAACACCAGTCAACTTTCTAAAATATAGAATTTCAATTTAGTACCTTTACACTTCCCTAAAAAACATAAACTAGAATTAAACAGAAACCAAGACATATGGTTTCTCCAGTCTACCACCACTCTCATCTATAAAAAAAAAAAGGCTTCAAAAAAATTAATAAATAAAACCTAAGTATATTGTTCTCATAAAGCTCTATTATTTGCTCACAACTCACGGGTCTCTACATTCTTCACCCTTATTCAAAACTTAGAAATACTAAGATAAAAATATATCAATTTAGCAAATAATTGTCCAAAAAATTACATTTATAGATTGGATAGAAAAGCCATAATGGATATAAGCTCAGTACTCATTTTGGATAGCACCTTATCATATTCTCCTATGAATCAAAATATAACACCTGAACCTAGCGGAGGCACTTTCGGGTCGAATGGTTGTTTCGGTTAATGACATTTTATTATCCTCTAGCGACCTGACATAAACTTATTCAGCGAAGGTAAAACACAAAGTTTTACATACGGGAGAAAGGTATTCAGAGTGCATCTTGTCTCATTCCCATACCATAATGCATCAATTGCAATGATTTTTTTTACGCCTTCCTATAAAATCCCATCCTTTTATCCCACATAGTCACCGACAAAACGAAAGGATGAGGCATACGTACCCTTTAAAAAAGCGAACAAGTCATCGAAAAATGTCCTATAAGTTTGTATGTTCAAGGTTGCAAAGCATGTTTAGCTAAATAACGGCATTAATTGTCAAAGAAGTTGTTTTACCAAAACAAAGCAGATAGCACCTTAAAAATATATCATAGCATGCAGTCTAAGGACTACAATAATAAGACAGATAAAAACTACTTTTCGGATATGAGAAACTATAGATTCAATGAAGAAAAGGATAAAGTATCCCCTTCAAAGAAAGGAAAATACAAAGTGAGAGATATAAACTAAAGCCCCGAAACAAGAAAGAGAATGGCTACTAGATTTTTTAACCACGAGATCCGGTGCTTAAAAAAGTTCTAGCAATATAGGCTCAACATGCTCCCGGAATATATGGTTCAACAATCGAATCATGCACAATCCTTGAAACAAACTTTGTAGTCGATAAATAAGCCATAAAATGATGATGCTGATTGAATATCAGAACACTCTCAGTGTAAATGTTTTTCCATCTAATCCATGTCCTTAAGCTGCCAAATCAATAATCCACAGAAACATACTTACCCTGTATAATTTGAGAATCTTTCTGGACCAACCACTTTTATAGCCTCATTATGCGCCATGGAAGGCGAAAAAGCATACCCGACAATTAATTGAGTTGATCATGAAAGCGGATCTCTTCCTACATGAGATAGTAATGAAGACAAAATATTAGGATCAAAGCTTCCACTATTTAAGAGGAATTTACAAGAAAAACATGGCAGTGACGCATAAAGTGAAGAGAAAAAATTTGTATGAAAGAAAGCGAGAAGCCATGAATAGAAAACAATCTCGGTAAAAATGAGCTCAAGATGTGCCAGGTCCATTATATCTAGGGGAAGGTCAAGAAGTACATGCAAGTGGTCAGCGGGTTTTTCTTAAGACTACAACTAGGATAATTAGACTTTAATTACTCAATAATCTGATTTTCATTATTTCATATTTAGTGGATTTTTTTGCAATTGATAGACCTTAATTTTTTGCATCGACAAAGGTTAAGACAATATGTGAGATAATTTTTTTTATGTATAATTGCTGTTCTGTGTGTGATTGAGTTTATTTTGGACTAAAAAGGATACTAGTAAATCCCATAAATAAAAAAAAATGATGGCTGATTTATTTTAATTTAATTTAATTAATCTAAGATAAGCGAAAAATTATTCGATTTAAGATATTTTATTTACACTTAAAAAATTGTGAAGGTACTGCTTATTCACAAGTCACCACCCACATGCCCCCTTTCGATCTCTTAGTTAACCCTTTCAATTTCTTTACCATGGAATGGAGTTGTTTGCTCTAGGCGATTGTTACTTGACACCCCAAAATGTCGAACGGTGATAGATTTCTTGGGGCTTCTGATACCAGTTTCAAGTATCCACATGTGTTTTGGATTTGAAAACTTCCTATTCGTGTGTGTGTGTGTGTGTGTGTGAGAGAGAGAGGCGAGGTTATCGATATCACTACTACTTCATTGAGTGATCACGCAGGGAAAGCCATCTATCATATACTAAAACGAGCTCCTACTAATGCTTGATTTATAAAAAGTAAAATAATCAATTAGACTTTTACAATTTCACTCGATCGAGAGAAAAATTACAGATTTCACCACAAGCGATTCAATGTTGTACAATGCGTGGAACTAGCTATAGTTAACCAAAGAGTGCAATTAATGCATAAAAACACCTTGTCGGGAGGAAACAGCGGAAAATATATAATTGAGTCTTCCTAAGGCAGATTTGAGAAATACAGGACTCTTCCAAAATTTTGTAAAGCAAACCTGAACACAACCCCTACGGAGAGCACCGCCTCCAAGATACCTGTTTGCAAAATCCACTTCAAAGGCTTCCTTAGATGATCTTCTATCAAGCGACGCTGTAGACAAGGGAAGTAAAGGGGAAATTTAAAACAATTTTAGAAAGTGAAGAAGCCATTTGTAAAGAAATTATATCAAGCCATCTTGAAATCATCACTTAAATTGTTTTAAGATCACAAATACATGTAATGTTCTCTCCTCTTTGTTCTTTTATTTATTTGTTTACCAACTTACCTCAAAATGGCGGAGGATTTTGATTTTAACTCCAAGAATCAGCTTTAGGGTAAGTAGTACAAGAGTAACATCTTCAAGAAGGAAGAACTTTCCCTCTCGAATGAGGGCAGGCCGTTGGCATATACGGCGATCCTCTCAAAATAGTGTATGATGCACTTTATTTTATTTTCCATCTTTTCATCGTTAGTTTCATAAAGACACCTGTCAAACAAATACATCAACATAATAATTAAAAGAACGCTACAATATTCTGCAGGATGGCTTAAAAAAACACATGCGAGCATGCAATGAGCTCCTTAGTTTGATGAAGGCTTCCCGATACATTGCAACAATTATCAGCGTTTAAAATTGTAGTGAACTAAGCATGGATGTAATATTAGATTCTAGTGAACAGCGAGTGTGAAGATAGGCTCTAAACATCCTTAAAAAAATACCAAAAAAAAAAAAACCAATAAGATAATATCAACGAAGACAAATATGTGTTGCTTTCTATGGTAAAACTTTTGAAGATACTCCCCACATGCATGGTCAGGCTTCCTACGGAGTTTCGATCAAGCGACCTTCAAGCCCATCATAGAATTTAAGATGCAGAGATAGCAAATTTTCCAATCTATCCACCTCCCGATATGATCTCGAATGCTAAGCTCCTTTTTATGCATTAATCTTGAATGATGATTTTTGATAAGCAGTAAGAATTATAAAATGACGTAAAGAAATAAGGGAGTGCAACCAATCTAAACTAAGATATACACAAGAATGAGTGCGATAATTTCCTTTGTCTTAATTCTGCTCATTCCATGAATAACCATCAAGGTAAGCATGCATCCAAGTAATCCTATGCAAGCAACGTAACAAAAACGAACCACATACTTGGTACTATACACCCATGCGACATGGAGCAAGAAAATGAAACAAAATTTAGATTAAAAAGAATAAACCATAAAGCTGATTATGGCTCAGTATCATCACTAATCTTTTATTTTCTTTTTCTTTGATGGGTAAATGTTTTTTCTTTTCTGTCCACATTGGACCTGAACCTAGAACCTCCTGTAACTCTACTCTAATCCTTTGCAGCGAGCCTAAGCCTTAAGGGTTAGCATCATCACCAATCTTTTCAACATTCGTAACAACTGTATTGTGCTAGATTTTTATTGGTATTCATGAAAGTGAATCAATCTACCCAACTCATTTGAAGAATATATTTATCCTTAAAAACCTTGCTAAATTTGGAATTTAAAAAAATTGAAAACATTCATTTTTTTAAAAAGTACTAAGTTGTAGACCGTTTTGTGTTACCATCAAATTTTTTTTACTCACAGAAATGACATCAATTTATTGACTCTGTATTGACATCCTCTAAGTAAGAATTCCTCTAATAAGAGCAATTTGGTATCTCGATATACCCATTACATACATTATCACATATCAAAGCAGAGAGCTCTCCTTATGAGGATACTAAATAGAATATGTCATTGTGCTTCATGGACTCATACCATGACCCGACAAATGTGATAGAAAGGCGATTCATAAAGCTCACATCAAAATAAGAAGAAAAAGAAAGAAATCAAAACCGAGAAAGCAACTTATCACAACAAATGGTCAAAGTTGATCATTGGAAGATGTTTTGCATCTCTGTTGGAGGTTGGAAACAGACAAAAGAAGGAGCACGTGAGAAGAGCACCAATCAATTCCTGGAAAGCAACAGTATCAGATATTATACAGACCATACAAGTAAATGATAGAAAAAATGGTGCACCCATTAAGAATGAATTACAGGTTTACAGGTTGGAGCATAAAATATATCAAACTACAATCACCCAACACGACACAGTTGGATCAGTCTTAGATGGATATGCCGATACATCCAAAAAAAAGAGGCGTTGTAGACCTAATTAAAATAAAACATGGTTTTGACGGAGGATTAGAAGAAAATTTCATGCGAATAAACACCATATGGTAAAAATGATGCATAGATCTAATAGCCTCAAGAGCTCCCCAAGTTACATTGCACTAGGTTTTGACGTCCTGTTACCATATTGCAGTTAAAGGTCAGAACTAAGCTCGTATACTAATAACAACCAAAAACAACATAAAGTAGATAGAAGCCCAGATGTCAAAGGGATGTTGCATCTAATACAAATCAATTACACATTCACAAGCTTACAATAATCTTATGAAACTAATCTAATGGAATGAAGGACGAAATGGAACATTATCTGAAGGTATACTGGGCGAGAAACCTGATACTGTGTTGGGAATTCAGCATACGAAGCCACTGTTTGAACTCCATCAATAAGGCGTCCGCATTCCGATAGTGGAATCGAGAAGGGGAAAAGCAAGAGCAAATTGGCGGCGCGGTAGAATATCGACAAACCATTTAGTGGATTCCCGGCCGTAGACAACAAGCGAATGCCAGGTGAAATCATCCGATTCCGAATTCCTAGCAAAAAAATTGTTAGAGAGAAATGTCAGAGCGGAAGGTTACCTCGCTTCGAAGAGGGCGTAGCCATGAGAAGCAGAAGCGGAGAGGCGTTGGGAGGAGAGAGAATGGGAGTGGCGGAGATCGGAAATGGCGAGGAATAGGAGCTCTCGGTTTGGGATTCGGCCCGCGAGCCGGGACCTGGCGGTGATTGCTTTGAGGCGGCTGATCCGCCGGCGATGGCCAGCTGCTGGTGATGATCCTTCACTACCACTCCCAATGCGGCGGTATCGATCGCAAGTCTTCAGCTTCTCCATACTTTCTTCTTTCTCTTAGCCCCGGTTTTTTGAAGAGGAGATGATCGGTTTAGAAATTAGGGGAATATTCAAGCTATTTGAACTTGGCCTCTTAAACAGTTTTGTACCAAAATAATACTTTCTTTTTTAAAAAAAAAAAAATACCGAGTACCATCCCCGATATGTTTTAAATTTTAAATTTTTTAAATTAAAATTATGTTGATGATAACATAAATTTTAAGTTAAATCGCAATTACCCAACTACGGTTTAACTTGGGTTACCCTCCCTCATAGGGATAAGCAGAGGGTAATTTTTCATTACCTCACAGGAGGAGAGACATGGAGCAGACCATGGGTGGCAATCAAAATTATTATTCGAGGCCAGGAGGTTCTTGTGAACAGATAGCCGCAGGAGCCATTCCCACCTACTACATGAGCTCTTTCCTATCCGATCTCCCTTTGTGAAAGAGCTTGAGAGGATGATGAGCTAATTTTTGGTGGGGTACGAAACCTACTGCAAGAGAAGGATAAACTGGATAAAATGGGACACTTTATGTATGAGAAAGGAGCAAGGAGGTATGGGATTCCGGGATCTCCACTTCTTCAACCTTGCAATGTTGGGCAAACATGGTTGGAATTTTGTCTCTAACCTGCATACTCTAGCTAACAGATTGATAAAAGCAAAATACTTTCCTCATGGGAATTTGGTTTATTATATATATATATATATATATATATATATATATATATATATATATAGTTCAGGAGGGAAAAGGAAAAGAAATCATAACCTCTAGGTGCTTACATGCCAAATAAAGTGTCTCCTCACTGAACACAGATTCTGGTACATGCTTGCAATTAAAATGAAGAGGCATAAAGTTGCCTATCTTGGCATGAAATAATAGGAATGTTCAACAATGCATGCTTTTTGTTCCAAATCATGTATTTTTCGAAAGCCTTTTCAGAAACATGTCCTAAAATTGATCATTTTAGAATGGTTAAAATATTATTACTACATTTTTAAGAAAAGGAATGCACCTTATTAACTGACAAATTGCAAAATGAACATCTTCTTCATTACTAGTCAAAGAAATCAAATATCTTTAGTGTCAAATAGGCCCAGTAACATTAATAGATAAACTATATTAACAACACCATGAACTGTGTATAATGATAAAGCTTGTATATGGAAGAATCACTTGTGAAAATTCACCTGTTTTGTCTGTAAAAAGAGATAGATGGGGAATCGGACCAAAGAAAGAATAATGATGTATACAATATATTTGTGTGTACAATATATAATATGCAGAACATACTTAATATAGAGTATTGATAATAGACTGTTGGGGTCATTAATATGCTCAGCTCCGTGTTCCAAGGGGAGACCCATAAAATTTAAGGCTAGGGCATGGGATTATGACATTTTTATATGTGGTGGGTGTAACAAAACCTACCCAAGGCAAAACAGAAGCTTTGAAAAAGGCAACTTGATCTGTTTCTAACTAATAATGATAATGGAATTTTTTTATTTGTTTATCCCAAACTCACCTCTTCTATTCAAAACCTACAAGGCCAAGCTTGAGAATTTGTTGGGCCATGCCCTTGTTGGCCATCGCCATGAAAGCTCTGCTGCTCAGAACAGAGTTAGTGTGGTTGTTGAGATTGAGATCAGTAGTCCTTAGGTTGTTGAGCACGGTTCAAAAACTCGAGCCGAATCGGCAGAGTCGTATCCGCCTCGAAGGTGACCGCATCGAGTCCGATACCAGATACGATGCATATGCAAACTCGGTAGAAAATCGGCCAAAATCGGCCAAACTCGGTCGTTTCAGCAGAGATCCCAAGTTGACTCGGTCAACTAGGTATTCTCAGAGAGGGAAAAACCGATTCCTCGTATTCTTAATCTGTTTTTACCCAACACAACAAAAAAAATCAAATTTATTAAAGATTTTTCTTTAAATAACTAAAAATCAAAACTTTTCGTAAGATACCTCTCCAAAATCACTAAAAATCAAAACTTTTGGAACTTTTTGAACCATGGAGGAGCTGGCCGAGGCGTTTGGGGCAATCTTCGACCTGTTTGGGGACCATGAAATAGATGAGGTAGCTTTTGCGGTGTGACGACGACACGGTCTTTCTCCGTCCCCCTGCTTTTTTTTTTGGAAGCACAGTGGCGTGCGGAGTGTATGATTAAAGGTTGGAAAGGCAACGAGCGAGACGAAGGGGAGGAGAAGTGAGAAAAAATGGGGGGAATTTTGAGATATTTTTAACTTCCAAATGAGGAAAGTGGTTATTTATTATTTTTTTTCTCAATTGAGGTTTATGTTGAATTGTAATGTGAGTTTTGTTTTTTAAACAAATATCAATATTTTATAATTGGGATATGATATTAAGCGATTAGTATAGTTATAACATTTTCTAATGAACAATTTTTTGGCGAAAATTATAATAATAAATTATTATTTAAATTAATTTAAATATGAATTTGAAGATAAGGACTAAATTACTTTTAAATATCTAACTTACCATAAGCCAGCTATAATAATTATAATTATTTTTTACATATATTACTTTTGTTAAAATCATTAAATATATAAATTGAGATGGTGAATTTACCATTAAATATATAGGTGAGATGGTTAGTACGTTTAGTTATGAAAAATTTTCAGCTACATCAAAGTCGAGAATATGAAAATTTTCATTCATATTCTAATCTTTAGTTTTTCGTTTTAATGCATTTAAATGCTTGAATTTGGTTGAAAATACGTTTTCATTCAACCCCATTTGGTTGAATTTGGTTGAATTTAATTCGAAAGCAAGAGCGAACTTACCATTTTCTTTATTAATATATAAAATGTTGAAAATAGTGAATTCATTTCTTTGTTTTCAAAATTTGTTTTCGTCTTCATTATACGTAACTAAGCAGCGTTTTTTCCTTGTTTCGAAAAGTTTGAATAAACGAAGAATTTTACACTGTAAACATGGCGCAGGTGCCGAATTGAGCACGAGAATGCGGTATGTTATGTGTGAGCTTTCTTTCTTGTCGCTATAGTCCGTCCCCCAACTTCAATGGGGATTAGTTTGGGTTCCAATAGTCATTAGTCTGGGTATGATATGATTTAAATATATATTTCGTAGCTATTGTAAGGACTAGTTGAGACACCTTATGACGACAAAAAATAAAATTAGCTTTGTTAAATAAAATTATTAAAATTTTAAATAAATAATTACAATTAATTAAACTATTATTTTTATTTTTTATGTACTATTTAATTAATTTTATAATACGTATTTGCTTTAACAAGTATATTACTGTTTTGTAGGAGAGAGAATGTTTTATAGTTATTTAATAGTATTAAACAGAAAACAATTTTTATTTTATCAGTTTTAAAATGAATTCGTCTTTCACAATAATTTATATAATTTTTATAAGCTTTTTTAAACTACTCTATTTATTTTTAATTTACGTATCGAGTGATATCAATGGAATCTGTGCGAAAACCGATGTCGTCTCGGGGTAAGCAACCTTTGTTCATAAGACGACAAAGTGCGGTCCCCTTAGGTACTGCTCAAGATCAAATTTCCATTGTAACATAAACTCCTAAAATCCACAATCTCAACTCGAGATTCTTAAATCCACAATTTTACTTAGGGCCTTTACAATCAAGCTTATTACACCCAAGTCTTCCAACCGCTCCCTTAACTCCAAAAAACTCACACTAGCTTTAATCAAAGATTCATAACAGTCTAACCAAATCATACAAAATTTCAATAAAAAATTCTCAATCCCTAAGTGCCTAACCGTAGATCAAGCAAATTCGATAATCGAGTGTACTCTCATTAAACATATTAAAAACGCTCAAGCTATATCAAATCTCCATATTTCCTGATATAGAAGCAGACAAACACATACCAGCTATTCAAGCATGTCGAAGGAGATGACGGAGAATGAGAAGAAGAAAAACATGATGATAAGAATGGCAATATGAAAGGGGAAGAATGAGAAGAAGAAAAACATGATGACAAGAACGACAAGATGAAGGGGGTTTAAGGTTAGGGTTACCGCACTGCAGAGCAGGACAACGTCGTTCTGCCTTGCTAAAGACGTGAGTGTAGAGAAGATAAACAAAAGCTAGGGTTTTATCCACAAGGCCCACTCTACTGTTTGTTTTCAAATTAAATATATTAAAACATGCTTTAATTAATATAAAATATTTTTTTTTATTTCTTAATTTTAATTCATGTGATTATGTTAATTTCTTGGATAATTTGAAATGCTTTTTTTTTATAAAATTTTGAAATTATTAATTTAATATGTTTGGGTTATCATCAAATATTTTGAAATTTAATAAAATTTTCAAAAATATCATAGTTTGTAAATTGAACTTGACTTAAAAATATCTATAAAGGTAAGCTTATTATATGTTTATTGTTGTCCCTATATTGAACATGTGTCAAGGTAACTTTCAAAAGGCTTACATATGTTGTTGTTTTCAATTTTAATAGCTTACAATGACATATATTTACATAAGTAAATAAATTATCTGTCAATAAAAGTCTTTTTTCTTGTAGTGTCAGAGCTGTTTTCAGTCCAGAGGGTATTGAGTATCGGTATTGAAAGCTAAGTACCAATACTTAAAGTGACTTAAGGTTGGGATGTTAAGTACCGTGCGAAAGTGAATCACCGTCTCAAAGTGATTTAGGCAAATAATGTTAAGTACCGATCTTGAAAGTTAAGTGCTAGGCACTTAAAGAGATTTAAAGTCCGAGAGGGAGGTTAAGTACGGAGCTGAAAAGTTGAATCTGCGTACTACAATACAATTTACGTCATGTTCTTAGTTAATTCGAGCGAAATGGTCGGTACATGTATAAAAGTCACATGAAAAATGTTACGTTTAAACCGCCTCATTGTTGGTTTTTGTAATCTTGTTCGACTTTTTAATGTATGGAGTGATTTAGGCGATAAAACATATTCGATTAGAGCCCAGGAGACAATAAATCAAAGCATAATCGTCAATATGATGCAGATCTGGAGTTACAGGTATTAGTCATTGCATGATTATCCAATGTGTAGGTTTTAAGTCGATTATCATGCTATTAATATGGATGGATGATGCATCATCATCTAAAAATTTTAATGAATTTGATTATTTATTTTTATCGAATGTATTCTTAGTTTGAATCCAGTAAAATTATATATTTAAAAAAAAAATCTTAAAATTAGTATGCTCCTGAATGGATATAAGTAAAAGAAGCATTTTGATGGGTAGGTTTGGCAAGATATCATTTATAATTAAACTCTTTATTCTTTTGATGTGGGTATTTATAAATATATTAAGAGAAAGAAGGGCATTGCTGGTAAGCTTCTTATTTCTTCTCTGTATTAACTCACTCCTACATTTATTCATCAAAAGTTGCTGCCTCTTTTTTCAAAAAAAAAAAAAAAAAATCTAGTAAATCTGAAATACTAAATGATAAAGGAGGTTTTATGAAAGTATTGAATTGATAAAGACCAATAAATAAATAAATAAGACTTTTAAATTTCTAAGATTCCGCACTATAATAAAATTATGATTATACGGATTAGCATAGCTACCCGGTTGATATTTTAAAAACCAACAGCCGGTTGATATTCCGTACTCATGTTCTTAATTTCCCAGAGTAAAAGCTCCAGGAAATTGCTCAGCCATGATTTCCATGGCAGCAAGAAATGCTACTACCTGAACAAACAAGAAAACAAGATCAATAAGGACTCTTTCTTTCTTTTCCATTTTTAGATGATAAAGATCAATTGAGACTCAGGTACCAGAACCACAATGTAACACTGCTTTATGGCCAATTTGAGGCTATTGTATTCTGATCACCTGTTTTCCCATTTGTGGGGATATGACGGCATAAACATTTGAATCTTTCACAGTCTTATAAAGCCGTTCCCTGTCCCCGCCTGTGGTTCCCATTACAAAGGGCACACCAACTTTGCAATATAGCTCTGCATTATCTGCATAACATGTAACAAGAGCAATAAACATTCAACATAATAAACTCAAAAAATTAGATCTTTAGTGAAATGTCATAATCCAGAGTTTATTTTTCCTTTTGGTTCTAAATGTTATATCCATGACCTTAATCTTTAAGGTCATAGAAAATGTAAATATGCACTTCACGGATTCACTTAAAAATTTTGAACAAATTGGACATTGTGGGGCAAAAGTTCGAGGATTCTAGTTCATCATTCCTAGATCTCCTCTTTCATTTTAAGGAAGTTAATTAAGTTCCACCATGTGGTAGTGAATCTAGTAAATGAGATCTTGCCAACAAATTGTTGCTTCGTAAATCCTGTAAAATTATAAAACTAAACATGCTAGCTTAAACATATATATTTTGAGTCCTCTAAGATTAAAAGTTATCACATACAGAGTATTTCTCAAGTTTCTAGTGCCATGATATACATTGACATACCTTGTATCCTCAAATCCTCATTCTCTTTAGTAAAAGGCTCCAATGCTCAATCTTCACAGGTTTCCATGGATTCCAAACAGTGTTTGAGGGGAAAGGCTCAGTTCCTTCTTGTGCTTTCCACCATTCTTTAGCATGAGAAGTAAGCCTTTCCCTTCTAACATGGTTTGTAATCTGTAGGTACTTGAGGTTGGATCTTAACAATTGATCAACTTAAGAGGAATGGATGGATAATACCTAATTGATGTTACATGTCAAAAAATAAGGAAAACTTGGTTAGAGTGCATCCTGTAACATTTCTACCCAACATTTCTTGCACCTTTTACTAGGCTTCTTTGATATACATTCACAGATTTTCCTATATCACCAAAAAGGGCCGAGGGGTGTGGGGGCTCAATGCTCCTATCCATACCAATGCATACAATAATATACAATTTTTATCCTGTTAAGGAGACAACTGAGACCAACAAAATAGAGAATGTCATCTCTAGATACTATGGTGTAAAATAAGTTATTTTGCTTATCTTACCAATGCAAAATTATAAATGAAACAAACCAAAATGTAATGGGTATACAATAGCTTATTCTTTTTTCTTTTCTTTTCTTTTTCAGAATCAAGCTATTACTAAAGGCTTCTCTCTTTAAGACAAATATATAAAACTAAAATCTATTTGTTTTCACCTGATATAGAAAAAAAAATCCATGAATATTTACCATTCACTGCATCAGGCACTGTATAGTCCACCACAATCAAATTTGGATATTCATCGACTATGGAGCAAGAATGCTTCCCTTCCAAGAAGGACAAAGTACAACTTAATCTCTTTTCCACCTGCTTCCACAGTTTGCCAGATTCCTCTGCGGCTAAATGATACAGGAACAGGGTGAAGTCCAGCAGAAACAGCCGCTTGGATAACATCCCTCCCCATTTTCCCATTACAACCATTCACCTGCAAAAGATCACAGTAACCACAAAGCATGGCATTAGATTTGATATTAACACTTAATAGATGTATAACACTTATTTACATTTCCTTTTCATGCTACATTTGCCTTTATCTTTCAATCAATTTTGTTGCAAGTTACAATCCATTATTCTTAGTTAAAAGAAAGAATATAGGTAAAGACTTCCAAGTGGTACATATAACCTTTTCACTGCTTCCAAATAGAACCAGTCAGAACCGACTGACTAGGGGAAGGAGGATTGATTCTGTCGGCTCAATTAGCATGTCTCCAAACTATTATGTATGCATAAAATTGTTCCTAGCTGATTAGCCAATAACCTCGATAATCATTCACAATGAAGTACAAGTAGAAACATATCAAATCGCTTCCAACCAAAAATAGTTACATAAAGGTTTAGTAATAACTTGAAAAATTGAAAAACATGATTAGGTTACATACAAAACATTCACATGCATGTACCAAAGAATGTGATTGTATACGACATAAATATAAATTATGTTATGAGCAACGAATCTGTTAGAAAAATAGCATACGATTGTATGATAATAGGAACCATATTACTAAACAATGTCATCCATCTTTATATGGAAGCCAACATATAGGGTGAAATTTAAGTTCATAGATATCACATTAGTGAAGTCTTTGCTTCAATAGGATGTTTATAATATAAGTACTTATGGCAATGGATTCTTACAAGTTTTGCGATTGTGATCGGACATATTACATTTAGAGCAATAAATTATGCGCTTATCTTGAAATTGAGGCTCTATACGCTTTTTCTTTGGTCTATCGGGAGGTCGTTTAGTGGAGGAGGTCAAGAGAATCTGACCTCTCCGCTCATAGATCAAACTATTCCATCATCACCAACAACTGGCATATCATTTGTCTCAATACCACAAAAAATCCTGAGTATATCTACTCTTGCATCGACAATGTGAACCATTCATCAACAAAATCCGTAACATTTTATCCTAATGAGAGGATAACGACACACACATGCTCACAAGGTATTCCTGACATTTGCCATGCTTTGCACGTGCATGTTCTGTTCCCCATGTGAACATTAACATATATCGTACCCATTGAAACACCAAATAGGTTATTACTAAGAGGATAAACTAGGTGTCCCTCAACCTTGGCAATATTGCCAAGCACCTTCTCTTTAATTTTTGGAGCAATGGCACCCTTCAAGTTGTTTAACTCTTCTTTATGCTTGACTAACATGATACCTAGCAATCATGTGCTCCATCAAGAAGCTACATATAGAGTGATATCGTTCATTTTCAACCATGCATTAAAGACCGGGTTAGTTGTCATCTTATCCCATCTTTGTTTTGGAAATTTAGACATAACTGATACTTAGTCATTTCTTTGTCATGTGGCTAAAGCATCATTGTATTTACAAAGCTCAGATATGTGGGCATTGTGATCTTCCTCCCTCCTCACACATGCAATATTATCAAGCCATTTAAGTGCATTTTGCTTACCCTTGTTCCCTCTTGTGTTGTGCCTATTAAGAAATATGCTAAAGTTCTCCTTCAAGTGCCGGTAGCAATATGCATGACTTTCAGCTCCAAGGATTTCAGGGACACTACGCAAAAGGGCTTGATGCTTGCCAGAGATAATAAATACTTCCTTTTCACTAATAATCTTCTTCAGATTTTGTAAAAACCATGATCATTCAACCCCACCTTTTAATGAACTGTGTTCGTTTGAAAATTGGGTCACTAACACGCAAAGAACAAAATCTAACTTCTTGAGCAATTTGTGGACTTGAGAAAATAGTATAGTGTTGATAACACGAATTCTTTAGTGGACTTTTTGGCTTGGCTGGGGTGTAGGTAGGGTTGGCAGTTTTTGCTAGGGTTGGTAGCTTTTTTGCAGCTGTTCTTTTTGCTGTTTTTTGGTTCCATCTGGTTCCCTCTTGTACACTCCCAGTGTAATTTTTGGAACCTCTTGGTTCTTTGATCCAATATACTTGCTTTTCATCGATAAAAAAAAAAGCGTTTCAATCACATCGGGAATTTTCTCTAAAAAATCTATGGTACTTGCATTATATTCTTTCCTAACAATAGATGGAATCATAAACAAGAAAAAAAAAATAAAACTTTAAGTGACTTTTTATCTTATTAAAGTTCTTGTGATCACAATTCCACGATACCTTACCCTCAGCGCCTCAGAATCCCATCAGGATAAGATCTAAAGCATGACCTGGTGGAATTATGTTGAATGTAGACTATATGTATGCGTATGTATAAAGAGAGAGTGAGCAATAAGTTATAATTATGTTCCACAATAGCATCTAAATATCACGTAGAATCCAAAGTTTGTCAGACCTCGTCATCTTTGAGTCATAAATTCTAAATCACTTAAGATCAAGGTAATCCCTCCTCTTCATCTTAATACTTCCATTAAGCCATCTAGCTTTGCAATGTATCAAATTATTAACTTGCAAGGCAAAATATAAAATTGGATAATAACATTTCAAAGTTTCAAACAATGTCCTAGCTAATTTTGCCTCAAGGAAAAAAAAAAAAGAATAGGACTAAAGTTTCACTCGACCAGTTATTTATCAGCATCACCTCTAACAAATAAGAAAGGACAAAAGACTGATATGAAATTATAACTGGCTAAGGCTCACATTTTCTATCAGAGGCAAAACGTGAATCATTCAGTAAAATCTTCAAAGTTGGCTCAGCAAGTGTTTTATCTAAGAAAGGAAGTAGTATGCATCATACTCTTATATTTCAAAAAAACAAAGTTATGGACAATGTGAAACAATATCCCTCTCCACTTTAGTGTAATTTAGAAACAAGATTCTTATAGATAGAGTTCAGTATCTCAAGATAAGGCAAATATATCTTTCCATCTCACCGTTTTTCATACTGTATGTTTGTTTTGTATGCTGTTAGCCTGTCATATGTGTTTAATGAATATAACTTGCAACAATTCACATGGCTTTGCAAGTAAAACTGCTGCAGAACTGGAAAAACACAATTGAGTTGAAACACAAAAAACAGTTTTTTTTCAAGCAAGTCACTTATACCTCTGTGTGTTTGATTCATCCTGATATCTTCATAGAACATCCTTTGTAGTTCCAGCATAACCTCCTCACATTCTAACTGAGAAGCAGTATGAAGACCATCGTATTCCCATAGCATATCCTCATCAACTTTGGCGGTGGAAGTTGGAATTTCAGAGCGCCCACTAAAACCAGGCTAAGGAAATCTTTGGAGTTCGTCAAGCGATTTCCGTACAGTGGATTCAACGAATTCTAGGCCCAAATCCGACACGGTAATCGAAACAAAACATGTAAACTTTTGAGAAAAGAGAGAGAGATAAAGGATAGGTACTAGACCTCATCAGAAATAAATCTTGACAAACAAGCAAAAATATGAACCAAATTTCAGTTTGAGATATTTAACACAATCTATGAATAATCAGAGAAAGAAGTCAGTAATAATAATCCATGCCTTTTGGGTGGGAGATTGATCGGCAGATATCGCCTTTAGCTTAAACCGTTTAAATACTTCTTTGACTCTTCTCAAGCAGTTCTCTCAGGCTGCATTCAAGACGTTCAAATCAGAGATGTTCAATTTCCCTGTTTCAGAACTGCCAAACAGAAAATCCCAAAGGGTAGTCGAGACGGAAAAAATGAAGGATCAGGAAAACACAAAAACATTACGTCAGCTCACAAGTACATTATCCACTATCTGCTATCACATAAAAATAGAGAATCGAGATAGACTACTATCTACTATCATGCTTCTATTTCCCATTTCAATCAGCATCCTTATTGTCTCCCGATTGTCCTGCGTTTCGATGGATTTGGAAAGAAATATGCAAGGGTATTTCGAGTGGGAGAAATTTCCATAAATGTCGGAATTTCGGTTTCCTTTGAATAGAGGAACAAATGTATGGAGGAGACGATTAAGATTATTTTCGCAAATTTCGCGTAAAATGTCCTCCAAATGAAGTAACGTTTTGGAAATTCTTCTGGTAAAATGGAAGAAAAATGTAAAAATAAATACGAAGAAAAATAGGGAAAACCTAGCTCGCCACGGCTGGCCGGGGAGGAGTTGCGACGTCGAGGTCGGGTGGGCGCTGCCGCTTAGGGTTGCCAGAAGCCCGAGGGCTTTTTTTTTTTTTGTATCGCTTTTAGTCTCATATTTTTTATCAAATCACCAAATTCATGTAACAAAGCAGAGATACTTAAATTTGGGAAACAAATAATGAAACTATGGGAAAATATTGCGGGCATGCTAACCACAACACCAAACAACTTTCTAAAATATAGAATTTCACCCTAAGACTCCTTTACACTTCTAAAAAACATAAACTAGAATTAAACGTAAAACCAAGACATATGGTTTCTCCAGTCTACCACCACTCTCATCTATAAAAAAAAAAAGGCTTCAAAAAAATTAATAAATAAAACCTAAGTATATTGTTCTCATAAAGCTCTATTATTTGCTCACAACTCACGGGTCTCCTGTTCTTCCTTATTCAAAACTTCTAGAAATACTAAGATAAAAATATATCAATTTAGCAAATAATTGTCAAGAATTACATTTATAGATTGGATAGAAAATAGCCATGTGGATCTATAAGCTCACAAGACGATTTTGGATAGCACCTTATCATATTCTCCTAAGTGAATCAAAATATAACACAAAACCTAGCAGAGGCACTCGTGTCAAATAATGTTTCATAATAGATGCGATTTTTATTATCCTCTAACAAAGACAACATAAACTTATTCAGCAGAAAAGGTAAACACAAAGTTTTACATAATGAGAAGGTATTCAAGTCTGTGACTGCCTCATTCTCATGCCATAATGCATCATGGGATGTAATGATTTTTTTACGCCTTCCTATAAAATCTACATCCCTTTATCCACATAGTCACCAAAGAAACGAAAGGATGAGGCATACACTGCATTCACTAAAAACTAAACAAGTCATCCAAAAATGTCCTATAAGTTTGTATGTTCAAGGTTGCAGCTATGTTTAACTAAATAACAGCATTAATGTCAAAGAAGTTGTTTTACCAAACAGCGTATAGCACCTTAAAAATATAGCATAGCATGCGCCTAAGGACTACACACAAGACGATAAAAACTATTTTTCGATATGAGAAACGATAAAATTCAATGAAGAAAAAGGATAAGGCATCCTTCAAAGAAAGAGAAAATACAAAGTGAGAGATATAAACTAAAACTCGAAACAAGAAAGAGTAATGGCCAGCTTAGATTTTTTAACCACCGAGATCCAAAGGTTTCTAAAGAAGTTCTAGCAATATGTGCTCAACATGCCCTGCACATATGTGGTTCAACAATCGAATCACATGCACAATCCCAAACAAACTTCTCAGGGTCCACAAAATAAGCCATAAATGATGATGCGATTGAATATCACACCTCGTTGTAAATGTTTTCCATCTAATCCATGTCCTTGCCGCCAACTTAATCCTACGTAAACATACTTTACCCAGATACTTGAGAATCTTTCTGACCAACCACTTTATAGCCTCATAATATATCCCATGGAAGGCAAAAAAGCATGCCAAGAATTAATTCGGGATTGATCATGAAACTGGATTCTTCCTACATGAGATAGTAATGAAGACAAAATATTAAGGATCAAAGCTTCCACTATTTAAGAGAATTTACAAGAAAACATGGCCAAAGTGATTTGATAAAGTGAAGAAAATTTAACAAACAAAGAAACGAGAAGCCATGAATAAGAAAACAATCTCGCAAAAAAAAAAAAAAAAAAAAAAAAAAATGAGCTCCAAGATATTGCCCCTATCTAATATATCTAGGGAAGGTCAAGGTCAGAAGTGGTCAACCCGGGTTTTCTATGACTACAACTAGGATAGTGGAGCTCTTTAATTACTCAATAATCATTGATTTTCTATTATTTCATATTTAGTGATTTTTTGCAATTGATAGACCTTTATTTTGGGTACCCACAAAGGTTATAATATATGAGATAATTTTTTTTTATGTATAATTGTTGTTCTGTGTGTGATTGAGTTTTTATTTTTGACTAAAAAGGATACTAGTAAATCCTCCCTGCATAAATAAAAAAATGATGGTTGATTTATTTTAAATTTAATTAATTAATCTAAGATAAGCCAAAAAAATTATTAGTTTAAGATATTTTATTTACACTTAAAATTGTGAGTACTACTTATTCACCATCACCACCCACATGCCTCTTTCGATCTCTTAGTTAAACTTTTCATTTCTTTTATGGAATCGATTGTTCGTTTGTGCCAATTTGTTACTTGTTACCTAAAAAAAATGCCATAAATTCGATGGATTTGTTTCGTTTCTATTAAGACACCTAGTTTCAAGTATCCACATGTGTTTTGGATTTGAAACTTCCTATTTGTGTGTGTGTGTGTGTGTGTGAGAGAGAGAGAGAGGGGCAGTTGTCCTGATATCACTACTACTTCATTAATTGATACCGCAAGGGGAAACCATCCGTCATATGCTAAAACAAAATTCTACTAATGCTTGATTTATAAAATAAATAATCAATTCAAGACTTTACAATTTCACTCATCGTGTACCAGCAATTTCACCACAACTGACATCTTAATGTTACAATCCGATCGAACTAAGCTATAGTTTAACCAAGAGTGCAATTAATGCATGTAAAACACATAATCGAGGAATCAAAGATAAAGTATATAATTGAGTCTTCCTAAAGAACTTGAATTTCGAGAAGTACACACTCTTCCAAAATTTTGTAAAGCAAACCTGAACACAACCCCTACGGAGAGCACCGCCTCCAAGATACCTGTTTGCAAAATCCACTTCAAGAGCTTCTTAGATTGATCTTCTTATCAACCCTCGACCGTGAACCTACATGCGGGAAGTAAAGAGAATTTATAGCTAAATTCTCTAAAGTGAAGAAATGATCAGAAGAAATTATAATGGCTTATTGTTTGAAATCATCTTAAATTGTTTTAAGCATCAGCAAATACATGTAATGTCTTCCTTGTTCTTTATTTATTTGTTTACCAACTTACCTCAAAATGGCGTAGAGGAGCTGCATTTGCTCCCAAGAATCAGCTTGGTAAGTAACATAAAGAGCAACATCTTCCAAAGAAGAACCTTTCTCTCAAATGAGAAAGTAAGGTCTGGCATATGCGAACATATCCTCTCAAAATAGTGTGTATGATGCACTTTATTTTATTTTCCATCTTTCATCGTTAGTTTCATAAAGACACCTGTCAAACAAATACATCAACATAATAATTAAAAGAACGCTACAATATTCTGCAGGATGGCTTAAAAAAACACATGCGAGCATGCAATGAGCTCCTTGGATTTGATGAGAAAACTCAATACAGCTGCAACAATTACATCGCGTTGTTCTGTAGTCAGCCCTAAACATGGATGTAATATGAAATTCTAATAGGTAAACAGAGTAATGTGAAGATGGAAACTCTAAACATCCTTAAAAAAAAAAACCAATAAGATAATATCAACAAAGACAAATAATATTGTTGCTTTCTATGGTAAATTTCAGAGATACCCCACATGCATGGTCCTAGCTCTACTGTAGTTTCACTACAACTTCAAGCCCTCATAGAACTTAAGATGCAAGGATGAGTAAATTTTCTAATCCATCCACCTCACAATAATGACTTCAGATGCTAAGCTCCTTTTTATGCAAGAATCTTCAAATGATGATTTTTTGATAAGCAATGAAATTATAAAATGATTTAAAAATAAGGGAGTAAACCAATCTAAACAAGATATACAAGGGAATGAGGCGATAATTTCAGTCTTAATTCTGCTCATTCCATGAATAACCATCAAGGTAAGCATGCATCCAAGTAATCCTATGCAAGCAACGTAACAAAAACGAACCACATACTTGGTACTATATACCCATGCGACATGGAGCAAGAAAATGAAACAAAATTTAGATTAAAAAGAAGAAACCATAAAGCTGGATATGGCTCAGTATCATCACTAATCTTTTTTTTTCTTTTTCTTTGATGGGTAAATGTTTTTTCTTTTTCTCAGCCCACATCGACTAACCTAGAACCTCCCGTGAACCCTACTCTAACTTTACCACTTGAGCCTAGCCGTAAGGTTAGCATCATCACCAATCTTTTCAACATTCGTAACAACTGTATGGTGCTAGATTTTTATTGGTATTCATGAAAGTGAATCAATCTACCCAACTTATTTGAAGAATATATTTATCCTTAAAAACCTTGCTAAATTTGGAATTTAAAAAAATTGAAAACATTCATTTTTTTTAAAAGTACTAAGTTGTAGACTGTTTTGTGTTACCCTCAAATTTTTTTTGCGACTAATAGAATGATACATCAATTTAGCCATAACTCTCAGAGCTTAACATCCTCTAAGTAAGAATTCCTTAATGAGAGCAATCACCTGTATACTCAATATGTCTACTGAGCATAAGATTGTCACATCAAAACGTAGCTCTCCTTGCATACTAAAATAGAATACGCTATCAGGCTTCATGGACTCATACACAACCTAACAAATGTGATAGAAAGATCGATTCATAAAGCTCATCAAAATAAGAAAGAGTATAACTCAAACTTAAAGCAACATACGAAAACAAATGGTCAAAGTTGATCATTGAAATAATCCAAAATTTCCTCCTGTTCCAACTTAACTAAAAGAACATAAACATTTTAAGTTAAAAAGTATCAACTGGATTATGAACAAAGCTTCTGCATTCAGACTCAAATTGAGTCTCAAGTTGCACTTGGGCCATCCAGGGCTAGCTATCATCATCATCATCACCATGCTAGCAATCATCATCATCATCACCATGCTAGCAATCATCATCATCATCATCATCATCATCGCATGTTACCTACCATCCGTATTAGCTATCGCCATCGTCATCAGATGTTACCTCCCGCGTAACGCCTATCATATTGTAGGATCCGTTGCTCGCCTGATTGAATTGCAATTTTACCACAATCAAACAAACAATGCAGAGGGTAAAGGTTACAAGTTCACGCATAAAAATTCATATGTCAAATATATATATTTTATGATGGTTGTTTACTATTTTGAGAAATTACAAAAGGGAGAGAAGTGTATGCAAGTTATTTCATTTGAGACGTAAGGCACACTTGAGGAGGGGGGTTTTTTAAGTGAGGTGCACCATATGTCAAATATATATATTTATGACATATTTCCTATTTTTACATGACTTTCTCGTAATTTCTCGCTCTTTAGGGGTTGATTTTTTTTGCTTCTCTCCTTTCTAGGGATTATACAGTAATGGGAGGGTTAGTGCTTTTTTTTTGAGTTGAAAGTTCATATCCAAACAATGAGGGGTTGAAATCCGAAAATCATAATTTGGGTCCAAACGACGTTATGTTTCGTCTCTATTACACAAAAAAAAAAAAAAATCCCCTGTGGCTTCTCTCACAGAACCGACCGACATCAAGAAAATGGAGGAGTAGAAGAAAGGTAAGAAGAAAAAGGAAAAACCCCGAAAAATACTGAGGCGTAGGGAAGGAGGGATAAGTACCTTCTTAGCAAGGAAAATTGTAGCATCAACTGGGTGACCCTCAAGATATATCGATCTACCACACACATTATGTCAAACTCAAAAGAAACTCGCATCAATAAGAGAATCATTGCATGCTTACCAGCCGGAAAGGAGAAATTGAAAGCCGTGTTTCTTTTAAATAAAAGATGATATATATATATATATATATATATATATATATATAGCATATATATATATATATATATATATATATATATATATATATATATATATATATATATATATATTCTGCTTCATCAAATTACGCTTGATCGTGTGATGTCAGATGATATACATATGGAATAAAATGAATTACCTGTAGTACTCTTCTCGACGCCCCAACCATCTCGACTTGTTGCTTGATCCCTTGGATGGTTGAATCTGATAAACATGTTAAAAGAGGATTAAGGATGAGACTCAAGCTCCAAACAAAGCTGCTAACTATGTATGTGTATTCATGTGAGAATAGTATACATTATGTTCCACTTTAGTTGGCATCCATCCAAATCAAAGCCTTTTTTTATTTTGGTGAAATAAGACTACTAATAAGGAAACTTACAAATTGGCCAAGATAATCCACAATAATCTTCAAAAGAAAATTTTCTAAACTTTAACACCTTTAACAGATAATCCAAATCAAAGCTTTAACGGCTTAGCAACACACTTGATCCAACTCGAAAGACACCCCTGGGCTTCGAAAGCATGAAATGATTTGGCTTAGCGCACTGTGAATGTCCAATTTGTCGCCTGATGCGATTCCACTCAATTCGAAATGGAATGCATCATGATACAATCATCAAAATCAACAAAATGAAAAAGCAAATCGTTGTTAATCTACATCCTACAATATGTATTTGTAGTGTAATCGTATCATTATATGCATGATGTGTGTACCATTAGATTTGAGAAGACTGCTCAGAGGATCCTACGTTAAATCGAGCGTAAACAATAAGCAGTATGATTGGCAAGTTGAAAGAGCTATGACTGGAATTCAACGACTATTACTCACATTTCCGATGAGAAGTCGGGGTTTTTAGTCTTTTTATCTTTTATTTGGGGATTGGGCGGTCAAGGAGGAACAAATGTACTGTGCCGCTTTCAAGGCATTCTAATGGGTGGTCCTTTACTTAATTCCTTTGACAATGCCCTTTCTAACAAAACCCTCGTTCATCCAACAAGGAAGGCATCAGATCTCTATACGCTTCTAGGGAAACAACCAGAGAAGACTCTTCATTGACCGACTTATGAAGAAGGGAGACACTGTCATGCCGCATGCGAAAGCGTACGATATGGGCAAATTTCACCACCTTCCTTAGCTAGCAACTTGCCATATTAAGGTTTTCATGGATCCTTCCTCTTTGCGGAAGGAGACTCAAAATTTGAGTTATACTGTAATTTCATTAGAACTTCAAACTGAAAGCTTGTAAAGGTGGGACTTCTTCTGCAGTAGGTATGCTATGAAGCCGATCTACTGCATTCTCTTGAAAGATCTTTTCAAATAGTGCAAGTTTTCTTTTCAAATGTCTCTTTCAGGATGAAGTGATGAGAATCCTTTATTGTTAGATCCTTCCTTTATGGGAAGAAAATTTTCTCTCTCACTAGCCAATCGCAAAGTTTCCAACCCACTTTAATGGACTTGAGAAACTGTTAAAATTTTTTACTACATCTTTGTTTTATGGCTTTAGATGAACTCATATTTTTCGGGTTCTTTTTAGATTAAAGAACTTTAAGGAGCATTTCAGAATTTCTCCAAAATAAATAAAAAAATAAAATTACTCAGAAGAATACCCAAAAGCTCCAGAGAAATTGCTCACCCATGAGATTTCTGCATGGCGCTGAAGAAATGCTACTACCTAAACAAAACAAAGAAAACAAAGATCAATAAATTCTTTCTTTCTTTTTCCATTTTTTTTAGATAATAAAGATCAATTGAGACCTGTGCAACTGTGAACCACAATGTAACACCGCTTTATGGCCAATTTGAGGCTATTGTATTTTCTGATCCCCGCTTTCCCATTTGTGGGGATATGACGCATAAACATTTGAATTCTTCACAGCCTTATAAAGTCGTTCCTGTCTCTGCTGTGGTTCTATTACAAAGGGTACACTAACTTTGCAATATAGCTCGCATTATCTCCATAACATGTAACAAGAGCAATAAACATTCCAAATATAATAAAACCCAAAAATTAGATCTTTTTAGTGAAATGTCATAATCCGTAGTTTATTTTTCCTTTTTGCTCTAAATGTTATATCCATGACCTTAATCTTTGTTGTCATAGAAAATGTAACATGCACTTCACATATTCACTTAAAAATTTTGAACAAATCGATATCAGGCGAGACAAAAGTTCGAGGATTCTAGTTCATCATTCCTAGATCTCCTCTTCATTTTAAGGAAGTTAATTAAGTTCCACCATGTGGTAGTGGAATCTATAAATGAGATCTCTGTCAACAAATTGTTGCTTCTCAGAATCCCGCTAGAAATTATAAACTAAACATGCTAGCTTAAATATATATATTTTGAGTCCTCTAAGATTAAAAGTTATCACATACAGAGTATTTCTAAGTTTCCTAGTGCCATGATATACATTGACATACCTTGTATCCCCAACTCATTCTCTTTACTAAAAGGCTCCAATGCTCAATCTTCACAGCTTGCTGATTCCAAACAGTGTTTGAGGGGAAAGGCTCAGTTCCTTCTTGTGCTTTCCACCATTCTTAGCATGAGAAGTAAAGCCTTCCTTCTAACATGGTTTGTAATCTGTAGGTACTCTTGAGGTTGGATCTTAAATAATTTGATCAACCTTAAGAGGAATGGATGGATAATACCTAATTGATGTTACATGTCAAAAAATAAGGAAAACTTGGTTAGAGTGCATCCTGTGACAACTTGTTTTCTCTCTTAACATTGCTGCACCTTTTACTAAGGCTTCTTTGATATACATTCACAATTTTCCTATCACCAAAAAAGGGGTCGTAGGGTGTGGGGCTCAATGCTCCTATCCATGCTTCAATGCATACAATAATATACAATTTTTATCCTGTTAAGGAGACAACTGAGACCAACAAAATAGAGAATGTCATCTCTAGATACTATGGTGTAAAATAGTTATTTTGCTTATCTTACCAATGCAAATTATAAATGAAACAAACCAAATGTAATGGGTATATAATAGTTTATCTTTATTCTTTTCTTTTTTTTTTCAGAATCAAGCTATTACTGTGCTGCTTCTCTTAAAGACAAATATATAAACTAAAATCTATTTCTCGAGCTAATTCGGATATAGAAAAAAAAATCCATGAATATTTACCATTCACTGCATCAGGCACTGTATAGTCCACCACAATCAAATTTGGATATTCATCGACTATGGAAGCAAGAATGCTTTCCCTTCCAGAAGGACCATGCAACTTAATCTCTTTTCCACACACTTCCACAGTTTGCCCAGATTCCTCTGCACGGCTAAATGATACAGGAACAGGGTGAAGTCCAGCAGAAACAGCCGCTTGGATAACATCCCTCCCCATTTTCCCATTACAACCATTCACCTGCAAAAGATCACAGTAACCACAAAGCATGAGATGCACATCTACTATACTTATTGAACAAACAAAAAACTCCAAATTTTGTCCAGAAATCAAGGGTCATCGGATGGACTAACACATATTTCTTAAAAACCAATGAAAGGAGGAAACCAGAGAATTAGGCAAATTATGATCACTCACCAAGCAATGCAACTGGAGTAACTAGCTACAGGGATAATGATCGAATTTGTTAACAAGAGATTCCTTGTTAAATGCATAAGGATCTTAATCAGGGTAAATGGTAGAATTTCATAATGTCCTCCATCTGTGCCCAGACATCATTAGAAGCTTGGATGGTAATTGTTCTAATTCAAACCCATACTGTCAACTATAACAACAATGCCTATAGCATCCCATGGTCATTCCATTCCTAAATTGTTTGTGTGAACTGACAAGGACAAAAAAAAAAAAAGTGAAGATATAAACCACATAAAGAAGACAGGTTGACTACATCACATAAATGCACAGCTGTCTCATACTGATCTGCAAATCATGGGGAAATGAGCCTTTCTAATCTGAAATCTATACAATACACCAACAAAAGTGTAAAATACGAGGAGAAACTAATTTCAGTTTACAAACAGAGACAGAAACAATGAATAGGGCGGCTAGGCTCGCCATCTCACATTAGATTCGATTCAAACCGTTAAATCAAACAGAATTCACACATAAAACCACTAATCCAAATGCCAAAAAAACGCACTTCAATTTTTCCAACAAGTGCTACTAACCAAAAAAAATACCAAATGATATACATGTGACTGATAAGGTCTTACCCTAATAGTTTGAAACTATAGATACGCAATATCACACTTTTGCTCACTGCATTTAGGTTTGTGTGGCAGGAAAGAAATGCAACAATTTCTAAGGTTAAGCAAGGGCTTCAATGATGCTACAGGCACCAATTTAGTTCTATTTATCATTTTGGGACTCTTCCACAGAAACATTCAAGGACATTCCTCTCAGTACTATTCAGCTCCGATGTCATTTGGTGTGAAAATCAGAATGGCTTGGATAGCAAAGAGAGGAGCTATGATTTCACCTATTTTTTAAGGATTCAGTCAAACCCTATGGAGTGGCAAGTTGCTTTATATTGTATAATCCCATGTGATACTGGAGTATCAATGCACAGTCTCTGTCAAGATATTGGAGGGTTCACCCACCTATCCTTTCTGATCTTTTATTTGTGTAAATGTGAAAGGATTTCGCCTGAGGGGAAAAAGAAATTCCTTATAAACCACGAAAAGAGTGAAAGAATGATTCATACATCAATTCCAGGTTACCACGGATTAAAGGCCGAGATGTTGTGAATCCAGCTGGAAGGCTTTTCTAGATGCTGGATTGGTGGGGTCGACATGGACGATATCCGGGTTGCCAACTTCCGCCTTCCAAAAACAGAACAACTCCGCCCTGCACCGCCAGAGAACAGAGCAAAGACGATTCGCTTTCTACCTCCAGAAAATAGTGTGGGATTATCTTGTTGAAAGAGTCTTTTATGGAACTCCAAGGACCGATGCCATTATTCCAGGTGGAGGATCACCAAAAATTAATCAGTCAAGGAGCAAACATGGCATATATGCTTAACAAAAGATTAAAAAAAAATTCAATAATAAGTTATCCGGTGCAGTCCCGTGTGTTTTCCATCACAAGCACAAAGTAAAATAATCCGAAACTGAAAGGATAGGGGAAAGTAATTGCCTGTTTAGTAAGTACAAATGTGACATCAAAATAATCAATGATAATACCAATAGTTTGCTAATATATCTGTATATTGCCGATTCCTTGGTAAAATATCTGTATAATACCAACTTATTGGCGAAACAAAGGAAAACTTTCTGAAATTTTAAAAGGAGATACTGACCCCACTTTTTTTTTTTTTTTGATAGGGATATTGACTCTTACTTATTATGTCAAAGTCATCCAATACCTGATAAATCACTTCACTGATTTATCCAGATGTTTTCTTCCCATTTACATCTAATTTGAACATCCCAAACAACCTTACTGAATCATGATCAAGTATCTAGTTCTAAAGAGCAGAGCCCACGTCCTTAAGGGTGGATTGAGTTGGTATTAAACATGACCAACTCACTAAAGATGCGGTTCTACCTAGTTCCTGCATCAAACCAATACATGTAATAGTTCAAAGCAATAGCGACAAAGCAAGCGCTTGCCACTTGAACAGTTCAATTTGTTGTTTAGTTAAATAACCTTGGTTTTTAAACACTTCAACTGTACTTGGAAAATCTGATGTAGCAAAGAAAACCTATCCTCACACTAAAAGCCTTCACTATATGTGATGTATACCGCAAAGGAAAATAGAAGCAGAAAAGGAAACAAAGAATGTTTGGCACATGATGGGAAACCATCCAAGGAATCACAATTACACATCAGATTTTAAAACCACCACGGGTTCAAACCATGTAGTAAACAATCAGTTCTCACTGTCTTTTTTTCAAAAAAATAAGTTAAAAAAAAATGACCTGATTAGCACTTCTAGGTGCTTTTGATCAAGGGAACGATTTTTCGTTTGAACTTTGAGGTAATAAATATAAAAATTTGGTTCCAACAATCCACAGAGAGCCGCACTATGTGCACTAGAAAACTAAACTCACAACGACCACAGGATCTGAATTTGATTTTTAATGATCCACGAGTAAGGTGCATCTTGCTTCTAGCAATACAAATACTCATTATTTTTGTGCCATTTCGACAGCAAGCAACAAAGACATCTCAAATTTCGCCTCTTGTGTGTGTTCTCACTTAGTATAGCTTTTAGCATTATGGCCCTTTACTGATTAAGATTGCACATCTTATCTCAACAATTTTTTACTCTACTTAATATATCAGAAAATTTTTACCATTCAAATTTTCAGAAAGACTTGATTGAGTTCATACACCAAAGTCACACCAATAGGTATTTGATACAAGTTTCAACTAAACATGAATATCATAATCTCGGTCCCTTCTTTGTACCAATTTGAATAGAAAATAGAAAACAAGAAATAATAGACCCTTCCATTAAATTTTAGTTTAACAAAGAGGGAGCCTCTCTCAGTCATCCAAAATAGAGGAGGGTAAAATAAGTGAATAGCACTCCAGACCTTTCACTATAGAAAGATTTTTTTTCTCATGTTAATGCTCCTAGCAATCTGAAATAAATCCATCAAAGTCCACCTAGAGTGCAAAGGTTGATCCAAAACCTAAATATTTAAGAAGGCTTTGAGGATGTTCATCTATGCCTGCCTACAAACCATATTACTGCCCCACAGAATCACACTAACATCCTATTTATAGACCCTTACTCAGCCATAACAGCGATAGTTTGGAAAGAAATCAAGCTCAAGGGCAGAAATATGAAGGGATCAGGGAAAAAACCCTGAAAACATTGCATCAAAACTCCCCAAAAAGTACATTATCCACTATCTACTATCACATAAAAATAGAGAATCGAGATAGACTACTATCTACTATCACGTACTTCTATTTCCCATTTAATCTAATCCTTATTGTCTCCTGATTGTCCCTGCGTTTCGATGGATTTGGAAAGAAATATGCAAAAGGTATTTCGAGTGGGAGAAATTTCCATAAATGTCGGTAAATTTCGGTTTCCGTTGGAATAGAGGAACAAAATGTAAACTTTGAGAAAGAGAGAGAGAGATAAAAGGATCGGTACTAGACCTCATCCAGGAAATAAATCTTGACAAACAAACAAAAATATGAACAGAAATTTCAGTTTGAAGATAATTTCAACACAATCTATGAATAATCAAGAGAAAGAAGTCCAGATAATAATAATCCATGCCTTTTGAGTGGGAGATTGATCGGCAGATAACCTCGCCTTCCAAAGCAAGCCGTTTCGCTCTTCTTTGACTCTTCTCAAGCAGTTCTCTCTGAGCTGCATTCAAGGGCGTTCAAATCAGAGAGATGTTCAATTTCCCCCTCGATTTCAGAACTGTCAAACAGAAAATCCCCAAAGGGTAGTCGAGACGGAAAGAAAATAGTGGAGAAGAAGAAACCTTGTGGAGCCAAATGGCGGAGAGGGAATGAGGGGCGTCGGCGTCCGACCGGTCCAAATTTAGGAAATAAAAACGGCAAAGGAGGTGGATTCATAAACGCTGCGTTTTAGCTCCCAAAGCAAAAGCCTGCGGGAAAACATTATATATATATATATATATATATATATATATATATATATATATATATATATATATATTTTAAATACTAGTATAATAAAAAATTTTAAAAATGCTCAAACTAATGTGTCTTCATCAAAATAGTAGTTGATCACTAAGGCCCCGTTTAGTTCACGAAAATTTTCAACTCATCCAAAATCTTGGGATGGTAAATTTTCAATGATTCACCTTTAGCTTTCATTTCGTAAAATACTTCAGACTTCACCATTAAAATATTGCCATTTTCAACCCCATTTGGTTGAATTTGATTGAATTTAATTAAAACAAGGAAAATAAATTTTTAATTGCTTTTCTCTCGATTCATATATAAATGCTGAAAATAGCACTCCATTTTCTGTTTTCAAAATTTTGTTATTTTATTCAGAATTCAAACGTATTTTCCTTATCAAGCCGAAAAGTTTTGAATACGTAAAATGTAAAATTTTATACCTACTAAACAGGGCCTAAGATTTTAAATTTTTTTAAGTTAAAAACCATAATCATTGACTGGTTTTATGCTTGAAGTTAAATCGTGGTCACCGATTGAGGCTTTAACCATCAGTTTGAATATTATTTTAAAAAACATATTAGATTGATATTTTTTTTTCAAAATGTATAATTTTAGAACAAACTCCAAACAAATCTAACGTTTTCTATTATTTTTATTGATAGCTAAACACTCAAGTTACAATATAATTAACTGTTCCCAATAAGACTCAAACCCGGGACCCCTCCTCTTTTTATACCCTGCTTTTTTAAAACGTTAATCACTCTATAATATCGCTTATAATAAACAAGAGACCAAGAAAATGTGTTAAAAACACTGTCATCCCCTCGTTTTTTTTCCTTATGAAAAACATATAAAACACTAAATTTAAATAACAATAATAATTTCACAAAATACCAAAATAATGTTCTTTATATTTTTAAATACCGTTCTCAAGAATTGTTTTAAAAAACAGGAACCAATAGAATAGATACCTTAACTTTTTTTTTTTTTTTTTTTTGCCACAAGAGATAAGCCTGAAAAAGAATATTATGCCATGTTTGGGAACATTTATTTTAAAAAGTACTAATTTGTTTTTGACAACAAAACTATGTTTGACAAATTAAACAATAAAATCAATTTTTTTTCCGGCTTATTCTCCATCAAGATAGATATTATTCAATTTTGTGTATACTGTAAAAATTGTTGCCAGAAATCTTTCTACATAGTTTCCAAATTTACTTCAAAGTAATGTACAAAAAACAAATAACATAGCTTAAAACAATTTGTTTTCAGACCACATTTTCAAAAATTGTTTTTCTCCTTAATTTATTAAAGATAACTTATGAGTTTTTTTTTTTTTTTAAGGAAAAATTATTTTATTGATTTAAACTTGCAATAGATCAATTGATCGATAGATCAAAGATACAAATTGCTAAAAACCATAAAAGACGAAACTATATCAAGATTAATGGCATAATAAATTGACATAAAACCTATAAATTTGATAATATAGTGATTAAAATATTTACTTACTTCAAATTTTCAACATACCGACGACTATAATTTGATATTTTCAACTCATCGAACTGCTTCCCTGTCCGCCTCCACACAACAATAAGACAACAAAAAGGCCAATCACAGACGACTGGCAACAAATCAACGCAATAAAGCACGATAACACAAAAACAAATAAGACCTAAACCACTTTATCAATGTTAAAACGAAAAGAAAAGATGTAAACGGATCATACCAAGAATGACCCAAAAATCACCCTTCCTAGCTAAATTTGATAATTTACAGTTAGGACACTGTTTTTCATTCTAAAGATCAAAAAAGCTGTTTCAAAAAACAGTTTCATACAACGTTTTCCATTACATTCATCTAGCTTACAGACAGATGAGTTGATAACAACTTACTCATCCATGAGGGAATCAAGCACTAAGAAGATGATACAGTTATACAACTCCCTCACAATGTTCATGCAAAAACTGAATTCTCAGGGCCCCTCTGTGAAGAACAACCACATTCTCAACAGTCAACACTTTTTTTTTTTTTTTGATCAGAAAAGAGAAGAAAAATATATTGATAGAAAAACAAAAGTACAAATAGCTGTAAAGAGATTCGATTTCCTTCTCTCACCACAAGAGACTGACGATCAAACCGCTGGTGTATGGTAACTCAATGTTGCCCAGGCTGCTTTGATCTTATAAATTCTTGTTTGAGGACTGTTGTTAACTCTGATTGGGACTAGATGGCTTCTTACTATATCTCCAGTGCCATTCAGACATGGTGGCTTGGGCCTCTCCATAGTAAAAGAACGCCATTACCTTGACTCATTCGTGGTCTGCTGTTCAGATTACTGAACAGAAGTAACACTTCCAATTACAAATCAAGGCAGAGGCAAGAGATGATTACACTATTTGTTTCAATTAAAGGCCTTTCTCTCGGAGGTAAGATCTTCCTGATTTTGTGAAGATGACCTGGGAAAACGGAAACTCTGGGAGAGCAGAGACTAAATCTCAACTTTACCAACAGCATCTATGGCTACACACTGTTTAAAAATAGCGAGTAAAAGCAAAAAGCATAACGTTTGTAGAGCAAAGAAGAGGGATGAAACAACTCTGATCACTGTTCTTACTCTTGTGAAGGCAGCCTGCAGTTCCATACATATGATGTGCATGAAGCCCAGTTCTTCCCGAATTTTCAATTTTCTTCGTCTGAAGAGAGGGAATTTTAGAGTTTTTTTTACGATGTGATGAATATTTTCTCAATGGTCATATAGAAAATATATACTAAAAAATAGTTTTAAAGCTTTTCAATATAATTTGACACAGCTTCAAATGTATCATCCACATCAACAGTAAATGACTTCACTTTAAATAACTACATTCACACACCTTTCTTCGACAGACCTCTATGACTACGCTATATAACTACAAGCAATAATCAATCACTAGTAAATGTCAAGTAAAGAAAATCAAGAAAGATCAGCCATGTAATTCAGACACTACTATTACCAAGTTCCACTCCAGTCCTGAACTCCTGTAATGATTAGTCTTAGTTAAGCCTTCAGTAAGAAGAAAGAATAAAGGGATACAGAAATGCAAACAGTGTGATCATCAATCATAAGCTCCATGTAAATGTTAGGAATCCAGGCATCCTACAACAATAAGGATTTACGATATGTGGAACAGACATGCAAACAGGTTGCCTTTCTTTATGCATTTATCGACAAGAATTTGACAGGGGGATACAGATGAAAGGCTGAACTGGTTAGCCACTAGCCATTCTGCATGAAACTTGCAAGAGATTCCGTTGTCCTTTTCTTTCATGACTCGTAGATGAGAGGTTTTGTGCTTCCACGATGCTAAAATCTCCCATAACGTATACGACTTTTTCCATGAAGCCTCCCAGTACTGTTGTGCTGCTTTAAGGAATTCATATGGCAGATTTTCGTGAAACAATGGAAGCCGCCCGCCACTTTGGCTGACAGTTAATAAGATGGTATCGGCAGTTACCCTCCTGTCCACTTCATTTGTATGTGTATTCCTTTGTTAGTTAACTTTATATACAAAATATTTTGATAATTATATCCATTCATACAAAATCTTGAAATTGAAATCACATAAGATTCAAGTCAGGCAAGAAACTATTTGGAAAAGCTTATAGTCAATAGCCTTCAATGATATCCAATTAGAACTATTCAATTGAAACTAGAAGAAATGTATCAGTTATTTGCTCAAGACTTCATATATATCCTATGAGGGGCAGAAACCATACTGTCAATCCAAAGAGCTTAACTGCAAATCCTTTATAGGTGGCTATCATCTTATGTCATGTAACACACTTCAAAAATAGAATTAGGAATGAATATTATAAAGAATTCAATCTCAACTGCGGTACAGGAGCGGAGATAAAAACAATAAATTTGGTGATCAATGAGGAAGCAATATGCAGAAACAAAGCCGAAATGAAAAGCGACTAACTCCTTTGTAGCGGTTATGCACAGAATAATTAAAGGGATCGATATCCAAGCACAGTCTCTTCCCATTCTACAGTCTTAATGTCCTTGATGGACGAATATAGTTATCATCCCGCCACAATTCCCATCCTCGCTATCAAATTACTGTCATCACCTGTTCTTTATCCTTCTTGACATTCTTGATGGTAATCTTGTCAAAGAATTGATCCAAGTTGAACCCCTCCCATCAGCATCTTCAGGCCAATTGGGACTGTCCCTCCTCCACAACAAGAGGGTAACTGGCCAAAAGCTTTTGCATCATCTTCCTTTGAGAATAGGGTCCATCTCTTCCTCAACATTAGGTTTCTACTTCTCAATCACTTGTCTTAATCTTGGTTTCCTCCATTCCCTCCTCCCTTCATCACTCATGATAGGAAGATCATCATTCTCACCCCTCACTGGAGTCTTGGTCTCCACTGGATTCCCCAGTTTATGCAGCTGTAGAAACCCTCAACTCATTTCTTCTTCTCTTCCTCTGTTGATGCACTTGATGAAAAACTAATAAACTTCAGCAAACTAAGTAATACGCTCAACTCCGAAAGCCGAAGGAAAATAGAGAGTATTACCAGGGAAGTCGAATTAGGGAAGGTTTGTGGGGAAAAGGAGAGGAAGAAGGATTCCGTTCTTGGAGGGGTCTGTTGAGGCATGACTGCGGCAGAGAGCAACGCTGAAACCTCGTAATTGTAGTTTGTAGTGCCATTTTCTCTGAATACAGAAATCGCTTTCATTCGTAGCAGGCAACAGGGGATGCCTAGGAAACTAGAAGGAAGAAGTGGAACAGGAGCATACAGACCTGAGAGATTGGAATTGAGAATCGAGAGTTGTTCTTCGATTCCTGTTAGACAGTGCTTGTCAACTCCTAACTAACTAAAACCCCACACCCCATGAGTCTGTTAATAGCTTCTTCTTCACCTGTAATCACATCCACTTCCCGTATCTATATTAAATGACCGAATTCGACGTAGGACTCGCTCCACCGACCTGGATTTGATACACTAATGTAATAGTGTTAAATAACTTGATATTCATTGAAACTTTGTACAATCATGGGTATGCACAAGATGGAATGAACAATTATTATTATTATTGGGCAACTATTTATCCGTTACATCGATAGGAAATTGAAAGACTTCAAGTATATAAGAATGAACAAATCTTAATTTATATGAGATATTTGAAGGAAAAGCTCAAAAAACAAAAAACAAAACTTAAGGATAAGAAAGGGACCATGAGATATCCATCCTCGTAGCTTTACTCGAACCTACCTTTTAAAGATTATTTGGAACAAAGCTCTGAAATATGTCTATCATGAGGGGGGTGAGTAGGATGGAAGGAGCCAAGTAAAGAAGCCAAGACTCAGTCTCCCTCCCTTTAGCCTCTCGGGTTGAGTACTCCACCAACATATCCTAAAGGTCTCCCCACCGTCCATTTATGAGATAGAATCCATTCACTCACCGTGTCAAGCATAATTCATATAAAAATCGTTCAATATTAATGCTAATGCTAATGAGAGAATAATTTCATTAGGACTAAGCATTTGAATGAATATGTGATTTGATCTGTAGATGTACCAAAGCTAGGTGTTCCTTACTCATGATCGGATCGAGGTTCCATTTGGAACCCGAAAAATACTAGGCTCCATTTGGAATCCGAAAAGTACTAAGGAAAAAAAAATAGAGAGAGAAAATTTTTGGAGGAAAATATAAAATAAGTTTAAACTTAATAAATTAATTCTATATGTTTTCTTCAAACTCATTTTATTTGTTTCTCTTTATTATATAAGAATGTAAGAAATTTATAAATACGTAAAATTTTGAAGAATTTTAATTATATTTTATTTTCTTTTATATTTTCCACTGAACCAAACATGCGTGAATCCATTTTTTTTCTTCCCTTGTAACCTAAGCCCAATAAGAGGGCCTAACTTAAAAGATCGACCTCGATAGGTGAGAGAAATCCACCCAAACTTAAGCACCACTCATACTTCGTAGAATCGATGTGGATCGTACCATCTTCCTGTACTTCCAGTGACTGCTGCGATCGGGCGGCGCTGCGGGCAAAAATAATTCATTTTTTTTCCAAAGATAGGAGTTAATCAATGGTAAGCCCATTGTTATCTCATACAAAATCTTCAACTATCAAAACACAATTGGAACTCCACGCTAGTGGAAGATTGTTGTGACGGGTCATTTAGTAAATTGGTCAGTAAAGTACAAAATCATAGCAAATTTCTTGACTATACTTATATCGATGGACATGCCGAGATTAAAATATCGAGAAAAGGAAAGGAAAAAAGAATTGAAGGAAAAAATATAACTTAATAAATTAATTCTATATGTTTTATTCAAACTCATTTTATTTGTTTTTCTTCCTCTATAATATAAAGATTCAAGAAATTTAAAAAATATATACCTTGAAGAATTTTGATTATATTTGATTTTCTTTTTTATATAACATTTTTTTTCTTTTCCTTAGTACTTTCCGGGTTCCAAACAGAACCTGAATAGCAAAACTTATAGAAATTAATTTCCCTGCAGTATCTCCGGGGAATTGACAGCTCTACTGTGAAGTTTCAGAGTAAAAGGCACAAATACCTCATCCAAAGTCTTTAATGCCTCCACGCCTAAATGTAGACGAATGAGTTGTCTTAATGCCCGTAAAGAATGTACCCATATTAACAAAAAGAGTATCATCATTTTTGTGGAAACAAAAAGATCAACATTAGAAACATTTTCAAGCAAAACACAAATAAGATCGAATCGTGATCCAACTGTGCAAGTTGGCACTATACCACCTTAACTAACTGGCTCAGATTTGAAAAACTCAAAGCATCACAACCATTTGTGGTGCACAGCTTGGCCATTCCAAATGGCTGCCGTAAGGGCATCATGATATGACTAACAATTGTATACTTTAGAAATAAACGTGGGATGAATGTAGAAAATATTACTATAAGATTTCTAATGATACAAAATAAGCAATTTGGTCGTAAAACCTGGGAACCATAGTTGTCGTTGGGCGTGTTTAAAGCTCCGTGGAGCCACCACTCTCGATATGCACTCCTCCTCCTTAAGCATTTTCAAGTTTTTTTCCTTCTTCTTCTTCTTCCATTTTCTTTGTTGTTTGGTCACAAGTAGTAGAAGCCCTAATTTTGTAATATCGCTTTTAGTCTCATATTTTAAAACGATGTCATTTTGATGCTATTTTAACTTATCCAAAACAACATCCTTTCGAGCTGTACCTGAGTAAAAAACCTCTAGTGCACCAAAACGATGTCATTTTGACCTAAGGCACTGATTTTCAAGATTTCAACCTCCACCCATTGTATGATCCCCAACCCAAGCAGCCTAACCCAAAAAAAACCCAAACCCCAACTAACGTATAATCTCTATGCAAGAGGAGAAGCAAAAATAAACTAAATAGACAAGAAAAATGCCAAAGTCATAAAAATAGGAAACAAATGCCATCACAAAATATATATTTGACAAATGGTGCACCCTACTCTATAAAAGTCCGTATCTCAAGTGCGGTCTTACGCCCTCAAGGCCCCAAGAGGCTTTTGCACCTCAAATAACTAGAGGGGAACTATACTTCTATAGTTCAATCCATCTAGGCATTTAATAAGGCTACGCTTTAAACTGCATTTCAATGACTATTGTTCACTACACCACACATGTAAAGTAGAAAGTTTAAAAAGAAGTGGAGGAGTCACCTGTGAGGCAGCACGCCATTGAATTGTAGTTTTAATTTCCTGTGATCTCTCCAAAAAGTACCAAGCAACCCCACCCCCTCGCTACTACACTAATATCATTTGATGTTCCAAAGGCCGCCTTCATACTCCGATCCGGCTCGTCCCATGTATTCCTTTCGTTTGTTCCAATAGAAACATATGAGCTTCCTCAGAATTATAGGAAAGCAAAAACTATCTCCAAATGCTGTTAGTAATGACAAAAGGGAAATGTATCAATGCACAAAACCAAACATTGTCTATGTCACTGAAGATCATAAGCATGAGCATATATTTCCAGGTAATGTAGTACACAACACACAAACAAACACAGAAGTTATTGTACCAAAATCATAAAGCATCATAGTTTTAAAAGGC